>CM077289.1:1645000-1667500 GCA_039654925.1 Anguilla pacifica
AAGCTGTGGTTTTAATGACTCTGAGATTTCTTTTTATATTCTTTTTTTTTAGTGAGGAGGTCTCTGATTTTCAGTGAGGGGGTCTTTGTTTGAGTGAAGTGGTCTCTATTTTTCATTGAGGTATCTTTATTATTGAGCGAGGTGGTCTTTATTATTGAGCGAGGTGGTCTTTATTATTGAGCGAGGTGGTCTTTATTATTGAGCGAGGTGGTCTTTATTATTGAGTGAGGGTGATTTCTGCTCAGACAGCGGTGGCGGGAAGCCGCCAGTGCGGCGGGTGGAAGCTGGCAGTGCGGCGGGTGGAAGCTGGCAGTGCGGCGGGTGGAAGCTGGCAGTGTGGGGGGTGGAAGCTGGCAGTGCGGCGGGTGGAAGCTGGCAGTGCGGCGGGTGGCAGCTGGCAGTGTGGGGGGTGGAAGCTGGCAGTGCGGCGGGTGGAAGCTGGCAGTGCGGCGGGTGGAAGCTGCCAGTGCGGCGGGTGGAAGCTGGCAGTGTGGGGGGTGGAAGCTGGCAGTGCGGCGGGTGGAAGCTGGCAGTGCGGCGGGTGGAAGCTGGCAGTGCGGGGGGTGGAAGCTGCCAGTGTGGGGGGTGGAAGCTGGCAGTGCGGCGGGTGGAAGCTGGCAGTGCGGGGGGTGGAAGCTGCCAGTGTGGGGGGTGGAAGCTGGCAGTGCGGCGGGTGGAAGCTGGCAGTGCGGCGGGTGGAAGCTGGCAGTGCGGGGGGTGGAAGCTGCCAGTGTGGGGGGTGGAAGCTGGCAGTGCGGCGGGTGGAAGCTGGCAGTGCGGCGGGTGGAAGCTGGCAGTGTGGGGGGTGGAAGCTGGCAGTGCGGCGGGTGGAAGCTGGCAGTGCGGGGGGTGGAAGCTGCCAGTGTGGGGGGTGGAAGCTGGCAGTGCGGCGGGTGGAAGCTGGCAGTGCGGGGGGTGGAAGCTGGCAGTGCGGCGGGTGGAAGCTGGCAGTGCGGGGGGTGGAAGCTGCCAGTGTGGGGGGTGGAAGCTGGCAGTGCGGCGGGTGGCAGCCTTTAGGAGGTACCATAGAACATTCCGGAACCCTGCGGGCTCTGTCAGCACCTGGGAGCCGAGGCGGAGGGCCCGCGCGTGGCAGAGATGAAGAGGAGGAGAGATGAGAGGAGAGAAAGCGAGGAGTAGGCAGAGGTTAAAGGAGTAGAGTTTGCGAGCTGCGTGTGGTGGGGGGGGGGGGGGGTTTGGGATCTTGCCGTGCCAGTGTGGAGGCAGAAATGGGGTCTTACGTTCTCCGGGGCCCTCTCTCGCTCACGCACACACACACACTCTCACTCTCAGGCTGTTAGCTGCATTAGCCGCACGATGCAGAGTACAGGGCCCTGGAGCCTTGGCTTTAAAATACTTTCATCTATTGTGCAGAAGGGAGACCAGAAAACACACACACTGTGCACACACACACACACACACACACACACACACTGCGCACACACACACGCACTGCGCACCTCTCTCTCTCACACACACACACACACTGCGCACCTCTCTCTCTCACACACACAGACTGGTCACTGCTCTTTCACACCATAATCCTCCCTGATGACAGCTTTCCACACAAACCCAGTCCCTGCTCTGTAGAGCAGCGAGTGCAGGCCTCTCATAAAGGAGGAGCTCCCTGGGATTAGAGAACCGGAGCGGGTGCTGCGCACCAAGCAGTCCTCCCATCCTCTAGGGGCACCGGCGACCCACACACCGCCGTCTGAGCAGCAGAGTCCCTCAGTGTGTGTATGAAAGCACCAAAGCCAAACAGAACAAATGTGTACGGGAAGTGTGTGTGTGTGCGTGCACACGTGTGTGTTAGGTGTGAGTGTTTTTATGAGAGTGGGCCGGTGTAAGCCCCTCCCCCTGTGAGTGTTTGTATGAGAGTGGGCCGGTGTAAGCCCCTCCCCCTGTGAGTGTTTGTATGAGAGTGGGCCGGTGTAAGCCCCAAGCCCCCCCCCCTGTCAGTGTTTGTATGAGAGTGTGCCGGTGTAAGCCCCTCCCCCTGTGAGTGTTTGTATGAGAGTGGGCCAGTGTAAGCCCCTCCCCCTGTGAGTGTTTGTATGAGAGTGGGCCAGTGTAAGCCCCTCCCCCTGTGAGTGTTTGTATGAGAGTGGGCCGGTGTAAGCCCCAAGCCCCCCCCCCTGTCAGTGTTTGTATGAGAGTGTGCCGGTGTAAGCCCCTCCCCCTGTGAGTGTTTGTATGAGAGTGGGCCAGTGTAAGCCCCTCCCCCTGTGAGTGTTTGTATGAGAGTGGGCCGGTGTAAGCCCCTCCCCCTGTGAGTGTTTGTATGAGAGTGGGCCGGTGTAAGCCCCTCCCCCTGTGTGTTGAAGGACAGATCCCCCTCAGCTTGACGCGTTTATCATGGACAAGGCGCTGCTGGACTACGAGGTGTCCATCGATGCAGACTGCAAACTGCTGACCGTGGGAAACCCCTTCGCCATCGAAGGTGAGAACCTCCCCTTCTTCCTCTTCCTCATTATCACTACCATCATCATCACCATCCTTATCATCATCTTCATCACCATCATCACCATCCTTATTACCATCGTTATTATCATCATCACCATCCTTATCATTATCTTCATCCTTATAATCATATTCATTATCATCTTCATCACCATCCTTATCATCATATTGATCACCATCTTCATCACCATCCGTATCATCATCTTCATCACCATCATCACCACCCTTATTACCATCGTTATTATCATCATCACCATCGTCATCTTCACAATCCTTATCACCATTATCATCATCTAACCATCACTGTCTTCATCATCATCATCACAATCCTCATCACCACCATCATGATCATGGTAATGGTGTCCAGCTAACTGTATCATGATTAATAACTAATTTAATTAAAGATGAAGGCTCCACTGCTCGCTGCTTACCAGGCTGCTCTGAGCAGGCCCCTGGGATTCAGACACCCCAAATCACCCTGTCCCACAGTGTTATTAATCTGAAAATCTGATGTGATTTCTTTAATTCGATGAAGAATTGGAGACAGTGTCTCGGCAGAGGGAAATTGTAATTGGAGAAATATCTGGAACGGGTGGAGTTGGTGATCGATAGTAGGCTGGTTTCTCACTCCTCCTGACCGTGCCCCCCCTTACCGTCCAGCCTTCACCTGCATCAGACCCCCCCCCCCCCCCCCCCCGTGTCCCCAGGTATGTTTGATGACCTTTGGTTCTGGGCTGCCCTGTTTGTGCTGACCTGATTTATGAGCAGTAGAACAGTAGAGCTGGGGTCACTTGCCTTCTCAGCTCATTCCGTTCAGGAAATGAATTTAAATTTACTTTATGGATTGACCTCCAAACCTTGTGAGATGGTGTGAAGCCAGGGAGGGTTTAAGAGCAGGACAGAGCATGACTGAGGCTAAACACAGCTGAGGCTGAATCTACAGAGAACACAGCTGAGGCTGAATCAACAGAGAACACTGCTGAGGCTGAATCAACAGAGAACACTGCTGAGGCTGAATCAACAGAGAACACTGCTGAGGCTGAATCTACACAGGACAGGGCTGAGGCTGAATCTACACAGGACACAGCTGAAGCTGAATTCACAGAGAACACTGCTGAGGCTAAATCTACAGAGAACACAGCTGAGGCTGAATCTACACAGGACACAGCTGAGGCTAAATCTACAGAGAACACAGCTGAGGCTAAATCTACAGAGAACACTGCTGAGGCTAAATCTACAGAGAACACAGCTGAGGCTGAATCTACACAGGACACAGCTGAGGCTAAATCTACAGAGAACACAGCTGAGGCTAAATCTACAGAGAACACTGCTGAGGCTAAATCTACAGAGAACACAGCTGAGGCTGAATCTACACAGGACACAGCTGAGGCTAAATCTACAGAGAACACAGCTGAGGCTAAATCTACAGAGAACACAGCTGAGGCTAAATCTACAGAGAACACTGCTGAGGCTAAATCTACAGAGGACACAGCTGAGGCTGAACTGGCAGGCAGCACCGCTGAATCTGATTGGTGAGCAGCCCAGATATTTAGTTGTCTTCCTCAGGCCTCTGTACAGAACACTGTGCCTGCTGGGATGTTCTCGGGGTCATCTTTATGACTGTGGCCCTCTTTCTCAAATTCAAATTCAAAATGTTCTTTAGTTGCATGACAAGTAAACTTGCATTGCAAAAGCAATGGAATATACAGTAAATGACAAACAGACCCCTACAACCAGAAGCGGGGAAAAAGAAGAAGAAAAAAAGAATAACAACCCCCCATACACGTATGCAAGTGTAGATACACACACATACATACAAACACACACACATACTCACAGACACAAACACACACCCAGGTTAAAACATATTTATATTATAACAGTTTATGAACCTGTCAGTATTAGGAGTGCACAGTACCACTTGCTCTCTGTCTCCCTCTCTCCCTCCCTCCCTCTCTCTTTCTCCCTCCCTCCCTCTCTCCCTCTCTCTTTCTCTCTCCCCCTCTCTCTCTCTCTCTCTCTCTCTCTCTCTCTTTCTCTCCCCCTCCCCCCCCCCCCCCTCTCCCCTCAAGCCCTTACTCTGTTTCTTATGTCTACATGATGTACGATGTGCCTCTGCTCCAGGGTGACTGTCTCTCTGTAAGATCACCAACTCTTTTTAATTAATATTTTCAATTAAAGTCTCCTTAAGAAAATTGAGAGGAAGTTTGACGTGATCTCTGGGAACAGAGGGAAGAGTGATTGAGATGTAAGGACGTCTTCAGGGTCATTTTTCCTTTGCATGTGCCTTAGATGGGTGTTCAAGTTAGATTAATGGAGACACTTCAGAACTTCGTACTGAAGAAGCATGACAACCCTGGCCATCACCCTCCCAGCAGGCCTACTCATCCCTGGTCCTAGAGGGCCATAGTACCTGCAGGCCTACTCATCCCTGGCCCTAGAGGGCCACAGTACCTGCAGGCCTACTCATCCCTGGCCCTAGAGGGCCACAGTACCTGCAGGCCTACTCATCCCTGGTCCTAGAGGGCCACAGTACCTGCAGGCCTACTCATCCCTGGTCCTAGAGGGCCACAGTACCTGCAGGCCTACTCATCCCTGGTCCAGGAGGGCTACTGTACCTGCAGGCCTACTCATCCCTGCTCCAGGAGGGCCACAGTACGTGCAGGCCTACTCATCCCTGCTCCAGGAGGGCCACAGTACCTGCCGAGCTCTGTACTCTCGTGAACCCCTGACCCCTATGTCATGTGACCTTCTGTCCCTCCCCTCCCTCCAGGCTACGGGATCGGGCTGCCCCAGAATTCCCCGCTCACTTCCAACCTGTCGGCCTTCATCAGCCGCTACAAGTCGGATGGGTTCATGGACATGCTCCACGACAAGTGGTACAAAGTGGTGCCCTGCGGAAAGAGGGTCTTCGCCGTGACTGAGGTGAGCCAGTGAACCGGGACAGCGCCCCCTTGGTGCAGGGCAGTGGAAATGCGCAATGGCTGTCTGTGACGTACAGGGGTGGGGACCTGCACAGTCTCTCAGCATGACGAAACAGTACCACCTGGTGCAGGGGAGGGGAAATGCATCAGCATAAGATGTATCACGAAACTTGTAAGGTTTTCGTTCGGATATGCCAATGTTTTACAGTTAGCAGAGTTCTGCTGTGTAAGTTTGTGAAAATAGATGTTTCTTTTCACGTCAACAGTTAATCTGCAGGCGTTTTACTGGTGCCTAAAGAGTAAAAAGTGTTTCAAAACTCATTTGGCCAGGGTCTGGTGAAGGTTTCGGACAAATCTTCCCTGGTGTGGCTCAGTCTCCTCTCCTGTCCTTTATGTAGAAGATGTTTATTAACTCATTTGAGTTCCACTCAGATATTTGTGTTAAATTATTGTTATGGCTGGAGTCGGGCCACGGTTTAATAATGTTTAATAATGTTTGTAAAAACGGTTCCAGAACATCACTTTTATTTAATTAAACATTTTTATTTTCCATTAAAATATATACATATATATATATATATATATATATATATATATATATTTTATTTTATTTTTTTAATTAACCGTGATATATTTCCAGTCGCATTCGTAAGTCTTTCCCTTAACCCACAGCTCTGTAAATCTGGGAGAGGGAGGACAGCCTCTGTCCGGTGGGGCGGGGTGTCGGGGCGGGGGTCGGGATAGCATTACACCTGGATTACCTCTGCCCGTCTCATAGCAACCCCCCCCCACCCCCCCCCCCCCCCCGCAGACTCAGATCCCCGGGGGGGGGGGGGTCTGCTGCTCCTCAGCAGGATGAGCTCTGTTTTGGGTTTTTCTGCCGGTCAGCCGCTCTGATGTGTGAATGTTATCTGGGCCCCCTGGCATCCCGAGAGCGCCTGGGGGGGGGGAGGCGGTGAGGGGGGGGCGGTCTCTCAGGCACATCCACAAGTCTGTAATCACAGGGAAAATTGCCCCCCCCACCCCCCAGTTTTAATCAGATGTGAGAATGCTGCTGTGGGGGCTCGCTGCTCGACAAGTCAAAACTCGGGGGGGGGGGGTTCTGCCACCAGGGTTATTACCCAGAAGCCAACACTCCCCATGCAGGTGTCTCACTCTGCCTCCGGGTGCCATGGCGACAGCATTGCTCTAAAAATGATGGGAGTGTGTGCCACGGGGGACCCCCACACTGCAGGGGTCCCCTAACCGACATGGGGGGGGGAGGCTGGGGCGTGGCTGAGGGGTGGGGGGGCTGTCAGCCAGTCAAAATCAACCTTTTCTGCTCAGCTTGCAGTCCCTGATTGGCCGATGCCCTCCTGATCCGCACACACACAGGCTGGGCTCTGATAATGGCGTCAGGGCTCACAAGCGACAGCAGAGGAACTCAACAAGCCTGCGCAACTGACACAAAATAAATCTGCTTCTGATTGGTCAGCCTCACATTAATCCTTTGAAATGATCACAGATTGTAAATCAGATGTTTCTGATTTGTTGGCCTCAGCTCAAAGGTGTAATAGCACTGTTGCTGATTGGTCGGCCTCAGCTCAAAGCTGTAATAACACTGTTGCTGATTGGTCATCCTCAGCTCAAAGGTGTAATAACACTTTCTGATTGGTCGGCCTCAGCTCACAGATGGTATTGAAGCTCTTGTGGGTGTTCGGTGTTCCTCGTGGTTTCCACACAGACCCCCCCCCCCCTGAAGGACGCGCACGGCGAGCCAAAGCGTTTTATTTCCCAGCAGGGGCAGAGAAGAGCATTAAGGGGCAGTAAAGCGTAATGGCAGACTCACTGGCACATCAGCATGAGCCCTAAAGCTTTACCCTTCATTTACCGTCTCAAACTGCCGCTTACAGCACCACAAGCGGCTTCACTTCTGCGCTCAGTTTACGTGTTCCTGTGTGGGGGCGGGGGGGCGGGGGGGGGCGGGGGGGGCGGGGCGGGGGGGGGGGGGGATTATACCGGCTTCCGTTTGAAACGATTATTCCTTTGAAATGATTAGGCCTTTAATTTGCGTTTCCTCAAGCGGATCCTTGTGGCTGACTGGGCGGGGCGAGGCGGGGGGTGAGGTAGGGCTGGGCGGGGCGAGGCGGGGGGTGAGGTAGGGCTGGGCGGGGTGAGGCGGGGCGGGGGGTGAGGTAGGGCGGGGCGGGGCGGGATGAGAGGGGGTTTGTTTTTGAAGGGCGCTTAGAGAGGACAGTCCACACACTGCGCCCCAGATTAAGTTCTGCCTTTGGAGGGGCAGTCCACACACTGCACCCCAGATTAAGTTCTGCCGTTGGAGGGGCAGTCCGAAACCTTTCACAGGCCCGGCAGTGCTGTGCCAGGATTAATTTAGCGGGGTGGGGGTTGGGTGGGGGGGTGGGAAGGGGGGGTTGATGTTTGATGCGTCTCTCGTCAGACACGTCCCACTCTTAGTGTTGTTCCGAACGCGTCAGTGACACACACTCTGCTCAGTCTGTCACCTGTGACAGGTACAGCGTCCGACAGGTACAGCGTCCGACAGGACAGCGAGCAGCTTCGCTCGGATCCGTGGGAGAGGCGGGGGGTGGGGCCTGGGGGGCCGGGGGGGAGGGGGGGGGGGATTATAAAATAAAGCCGGGACGGGTGATGGTATCTCTCTAAGCCGGGATATCCGCTGTGTTCGTTTCCACACCCCCGCACTTCCCTGCTGGCGCTAGATAAGCCGCCGCTCTGTAGCGGGGTGGGGGGGGGGGACCCCGCGCCCCCGCGCCGCGTATCGGGCCCACGCTCTCCGTGCGCGGTGTGCATTTGCGCGGTCTCACCGGGGGGGGGGCACCGCTGCTTCGTTACCATTTCAGTTAGGCTGCGGCTCTTAATTCTGATTGGTCCCAGCCAGCAGGGCCTGCTGTGCTGATTGGCAGGGACACTCGGCCTGGAGCCGAATCTGTGCTGCCACCTGCAGGACACTTCGTGCTACTGCCTCAGTGCAGAGGTCGTTTCTTCCTGTTTGTGAGTGTATACCGCACTCACTCATCTTCTCTCCTCCTTTCTCTGCATTTCTTTGTTGTCCCTGTCCCTCTCCCTCGCTTTCTCCCGCTGTTTTCCGCCTCTTGGCAGCGGTTGGCGGGCTGTGCGGTAAGGGCTGTGCGGTAAGGGCTGTGTCTGCAGTAGCAGCTGTGCGGTAAGGGCTGTGCGGTAAGGGCTGTGCGGTAAGGGCTGTGTCTGCAGTAGCAGCTGTGCGCCGTAAATCTGGATGCGCTTCAGTGCTGAATCTGCTCTGCTTCTCTCAGCCACGAGGAGACTAACAGGAAGACCTCTCTCCACTCCTCTCTCCCTCCGTCCCTCCTTCCCCCCCCCCCCCCCCCCCAGACCCTGCAGATGGGGATCCAGCATTTCTCCGGGCTTTTTGTGCTGCTGTGCGTTGGCGTTACCGGAGCGCTCCTCTCTCTGGCCGGAGAGCACGCCTTCTACCGGCTGGTCCTGCCGCACATCCGCCGCCGCCAGAAACTCCGCTACTGGCTCCACACCAGCCAGGTGAGTGCCCGTCACAGCGCCCCCTGTGGCTGGAGGTCTGCACTGCACCTGACGGCGGCTCGCTCTGTCCTTCCACCCTTTAAAACGGGACAGAGCCGTCCTTAATGAGCAGCTCATGCAGCTCGGCAGATAACATGCGGGGAATTAGAAAAGCGCTCAAGTGCCTAATTAGCTTGAAGTATTGCCTTAATTTATTTATTTTTTAAAAACATTTTATATTGCAGTGCGTTAATAACCTTTTCTGCCCCAAGCCTGGTAAATGTTCAAGAAATGTTCTGATGCATGTTCCTACAGTACATGTCATTTTTTCCCTGCCAATACTGATAGAAAACATAAAACCAAGTCTACAATTTGTTAATCTGTTTGGCCATAATGTGGTGTATTTATTTTTGTGTTTTGCTGAGTATCAGAGCTTTTGAATGAATGAATGAATCATTGCATTTATATAGCAGTTTTGTGAACGCTCGAAGTGCTTTACAGTGATGAGTGGGAACTGACCTCACCCACCACCAATGGATAGGATGCAAAACGTTTGGTTCCTGAATTACTAAGACCAGTGAACATCTGTTAATCACTTTGACACGAGAAAGCATTGATCGCTTATATTATGTCAAGTTGATTTTCTGCACTCCCCTCTTAAAATGAAAGAACAGCGCCCTCTGCTGTATGATATGGGCTATCTCTGCCATAAAGAATGGGGTTATGCTGTCCTCTGCTGGACACTGAGGGAGTTACAGCTTGGGGAACGTCATCCATGCTAAGCTTGCTAGCACTGTCGTGCTTTTCGGAGCATTAAGATGGATTTGAGGGCTTTTTCACACCAGTTAAAAGATTGACTGCAGTTGAAATTAGCAAAACATATCATGTCAGAGTTGGAAAAAATGAAATTCTTACTTTAAGCAGGTAAGAAAATAGATAAATGTGCACATCCAGCGATGCACTGCTGCAGAAATGATAAATCTGTTTCCCCATCATTGTCACTGTTGTTCTGTTTGGCAGAAAATCCACCGTGCTCTGAACATGACCTACGAAGATGTTAAGAGAAAAAGGGCCAACGCAGAGAAAAGGTACAGACTGTGCTGCTGTAACACAGTTTAACCTGTACACAGAGATGGAACTGACTGTGCTGTTATAACACAGTTAAACCTGGGCACAGAGATGGAACAGACTGTGCTGTTATAACACAGTTAAACCTGTGCACAGAGATGGAACAGACTGTGCTGTTATAACACAGTTAATCCTGTGCACAGAGATGTAACTGACTGTGCTGTTATAACAGTTAAACCTGTGTGCAGAGATGGAACAGATTGTGCTGTTATAACACAGTTAAACCTGTGCACAGAGATGGAACAGACTGTGCTTTTATAACACAGTTTAACCTGTGCACAGAGATGGAACAGACTGTGTTGTTATAACACAGTTAATCCTGTGCACAGAGATGTAACTGACTGTACGGTTACAACAGTTAAACCTGTGCACAGAGATGGAACTGACTGTGCTGTTATAACAGTTAAACCTGGGCACAGAGACGGAACGGACCACTTTTGTAACACAGTTAAACTTGTGCACAGAGATGGAACTGACTGTGCTGTTATAACAGTTAAACCTGTGCACAGAGATGGAACGGACCACTTTTGTAACACAGTTAAACCTGTGCACAGAGATGGAACTGACTGTGCTGTTATAACAGTTAAACCTGTGCACAGAGATGGAACGGACCACTTTTGTAACACAGTTAAACCTGTGCACAGAGATGGAACTGACTTTGCTGTTATAACAGTTAAACCTGTGCACAGAGCTGGTCGACTATTCTGTTCGGACGTGTTTATTTGTTTCTTTATTTTAAGAAAGTTGGTATTATTAAATTGAAATAATTTTCAGTACATATATCGCTCTCTCCTAGCTGTAATGTCCAGAAAGATCCATCCCTGCAGCCCCTCCCTCCTCCGCCTCCCCACGGTGCCACAGCAACCTGGACCTCTGAGGGGGCGCGGCCCCCCCAGGGACAGAAGGACACCAAGCGGGTCCACTTCAACCTGGAGACGCTCAGCAGCCAAAAACTCCTGTCTCGCCCAGCCCCGGGGGAGGAGGAGGAGACGGGGGGGCGGGTCTGTGAGAACGGGGGGCCAGCGGCCCCGCCCCCTGCCCGTGCCCCAGCCCCGCCCCCAGCCCCAGCGCGGGACGGAGAGCTGGAGGAGCTCCAGGAGAGGATCGAGGGGTTTCGGGCTCAGCTGCGGGAAGCGCTAGCCCGCAGGGCGGAGCTACAGGCCAGCCTGGCCAATCAGCGAGTAGCCCCGCCCATCACTTCTGATGGCCCCTCCCCCGGCACCACCCCCATTCCTAACCCCGCCCCTCGTACAAGCACCAGTGAGACGAGGTGACCCAGGTCCCAGTGTAGTTGGGTTTGGGAGGGTTTTGTAGGAGTGAGCAGGATAACACCCCCCCCCCCCCCTTCCTGAACACACACCTGGAACACCTGGTGCTCAGCAGCCAGAGTATTTCCTCACATTCTCGGTTCCTCTCTTAACCTCCTGCAGGGGGCGCCAGCCACTGCAGTTCATCAGGACTTCCTGAACAGGACAGCTGTTTAAACCTGCAGGGGGCAGCAGAGACAGGGTGCCTGGTCACCATGGCTACGGAAGTGTGGCGAGCTCAGACTGGACCAGATGGGCGGGGCTCGGAGCTTCGATGGGCGGAGTCTGGTGACTGCAGAGGGTGATATTGCACCTGTAAAAAGATGGTCTGTTATCTGGGCCTGCCATCAAGGTTCTTGTCGGGAGATTGTGCCCTGTGGTGACTTTGATTGGCTGCTCAGATCAATCACATGGGTTACAGGAACACACCTCGTTGATTTACAGAAACCTGCCTGCATATTAAATTAGTTTTTTTCGCATTTTATTTTCATTTGCACTGTGGAACACTTATACTAGTGGATAACACAGGAGTACACAGCAATGCGTTCTGGGAGTCGGAGTGAGCTGCCACTGTCACCAACAGAGGATTCTGGGAATTGGAGGATCTGGCAGGTAAAGAGACTGCAGTAAGGACTCATTTTATGGTGTTCAGTGTTTATTTATCTTTGCAAGACCAAAATAGCTCCTCTAACCAAACCCTTGTTTTCAGAAATAAATTTGTGTCTGATAGAAATGTTCTTAGAAAGTCAATAAATAGATTCCTAAAGTTTGTTATATACCCATTGTGCCAAATACTGTTCTCATCTTGTCTAATGTTTTTAAACCTTGTTATTGTTATCTTTTGGATCAAACATTTGTCATGTTAGTCGTTAATAAGGCATAACTGTCTCCAGCCACCAGGGAATCCGCAAAGTCATCCAGGTGACCATTTAGCGTACGCTAATGCTGTCCTTCAGGTGGAGGAGAGGGTGCAGCAGGTGAGATAAGGTGGATCGGGTGGAACAAGTCAAATAAGGTGGAGTAGGTGGAACAGGTGAGAAAAGGTGTAGAAGGTGAGAGTATGGATCAGGTGTGATAAAGTATAACAGGCACAGGTGAGAGCATGGAGCAGGTGAGAGAGGGTGAAGCAGGTGAGAGTATGGAGCAGGTGGGAGAGGGTGTAGCAGGTGAGAGCATGGAGCAGGTGGGAGAGGGTGTAGCAGGTAAGAGCATGGAGCAGGTGAGAGAGGGTGGAGCAGGTGAGAGTATGGAGCAGGTGGGAGAGGGTGTAGCAGGTGAGAGCATGGAGCAGGTGGGAGAGGGTGTAGCAGGTGAGAGAGGGTGGAGCAGGTGAAAGGGTGGAGCAGGGTATCTTCTGTCTCATGTCTTTATCAGGAAGATGAGGGTCATTAACAGCTGTCTGTAGAATGACTGTTCCCTCGGCTCTGTTACACCTGTGCACCTGTACACCAGCGGGTGCTGCTGTGACTGTAAATCCCCTTTCAGGACTCAGTACACACCAAAATGTAAAATCCAAGGAAGAAAAAATACTTTCTAATGTACGTCTGCAAGTATTATTTGTAAAGAGAAGAAAAAGTCTATGTCACCACTTCCTTGAACATATGTGTGTATGAAAGGAGAATAGTTTATATATTTTGTACTGTGTGTGATATATTTAGATGTGTACTGAAATGTATTTTGGATTTTAATACTTTTGGCATATATGTACAGGCTGTACTATGACCTTTTGTCAGCAATCTGCCAGAAATTTGAAACTCTGAACTGTTTGCACAAATATCACCTGGGAAATTCTCCAGAGAATTATATGAAATTAAAACACATGCAAGCACAGGTATCTTTGGTGACTCAAGGATGCAGTTCTGTAGTACATGTATAACAAAGCATTAACAACAACATTACGAAACATTAAGAACTGTAATGCAATTATTATAGCCATTAATAAATGTGTGAGGTCAGGGTTGCCATTTAGAGACATTTACACCCAATTTTACAATTTGTCCCATTGAGGGGGATTCAAGCCCAGAGAAACAGCATTGACTGCACCCTGGAGCATTCCCAACATGGCAACCCTGGTCTCATAATTCATTTCCTGGTATTTGTTAATGTTAGGCTTACCATCCACAGTCTCTTTCAAAGCTGTTATTAATTCTTTATTGAGTAGGCGTAACTGGCCTTATTCTGATGTTTGAAGAGTCTTTTCCCCGCAGAAGTCTGATTTAGTGTTTCAGTCAAATGCGTTCCTTCGGGCTGAGTGCAGTTGGGCCCGGTGGTGGATTTGTGGCTTCCCTGAGAACCTTCAGTGTGAAAATGATCCTGCGTTCGTAACAAACCCAGACAGAACGGGGGAAAAAATAAACGAGCATTCAAACGAAGCCCGTGTTTCGCCTCCTGTGTTGTTTCTGTCGGCTCGAGGTTCTGCTCTCGAGCACACGCGTGTGCTGCGTGCTCCAGACCGCAGTAAAGCGTGCCGTTCTTTTAGCGTGTTTGTTCAGCGCTGCTGTTTCTCATCCCACATCGTCATGGTGCTAAAAGAACCCAAAAAAAGCTCCACCCTACAGTGAACAGCAATCAGCTGCTCCTCAATCCCAAGAGTTCTGTAATTCATGCGTTTATAAGTGATTTATAAGACGTTTATAAGTGCTCTATAAGGCATTTCCATGTTCTTTATAACACATTTATAGGTGCTCTATAAGGTATTTATAAGTGTTTTGTAAGGCGTATGTAAGTTATTTATAAGTGCTCTTTAAGTTATTTATGAGTGCTATAAATATGTGCCATTTTATAAAACTGAATGTTACACGTTACCTAACCTTAACCCTAACCTTAACTGATCTGAGCGTTTAAAGTGTGTTTCCAAGAATGCTAAAGGCATGTAAGCAGTTATCAAAGAATATATAAGCCTTTTTGCATTGCATGTGAAATGGTGAAATCTGATTTTATTTCCAGATATTGACCTAATTTCCTTATTTTACATCATTTGTCATTTTTTATAATTCATTTTTCTAGTCAGATGCCCTTATCCAAGGTGACCGCAGTGTAATATAATTTATATGTTTTTGATTTATGAACATGTTCGCCTATTGGATCAACGCTTGCTGATTACACTGCTTTAATGGACTAGTACATTTCCATATTCAGAAGTGAATCTGGCAATCCCCAGGCACAAGTCTTCATTTCCTGGCCAATTACAGCACATTTGCTTTCAATTACAGCCAATTGCAGCTCACTGGCATTCAATAACGGCCAATTACACCTGGCTGGCTTTCGGTGGCCAGTCGCAGTGCTGGGACTCTCAGTACAAATCTGACTCTCAAAAGCAATGTGAATTGTGGGAGTGACTCGAAAATCTCTGGCGCTGAATCTATCCCAATTACAGTTTAATTCCATTGTGATTTTCTTTTAATCCATGCCTTCTGTTGTTGTTATTGATTATGTTTATATAGTGGTTTTCATATCCTGATCTCAAAGCTTTTCACAGGGAACAGACTCACCTCAGCCATGGGCATCCTTACAGGACCTGGGCCTCGAAGTGTGTGCGTGTGTGCGTGTGAGTGTGTGTGCGCATGTGTGTGTGTGCATGTGAGTGTGTGTGTGTGTGTGTGCGTGCGTGTGAGTGTGTGTGCGCGTGTGTGTGTGTGCGTGTGCGTACAGATGGTTGGGTATGAACAGAAAGATGTTGGGATTTGGGGTGGGCTGGCGGGGTGAGGATGGGGTTAGGGTGCATGGGGGAGGCAAGTGGGGGTGGTGGATGAGGTTGGGAGGGTGTGGGGGGCGAAGATGGGGTTATGGTGGGTGGTAGAGGGCGATGGGGGAGGGGGCGGGTGGGTGGGGGAGGGGGCGGGGGATGCGTAATTGGGTGAGCCATGCGGAAACGTCGGGGCGCATTTTAATCGATTCAGCGAGCAAACGCCCCCCTGAGGGGGGTCTGCACTGTGACCGGTCTGAGGAAGAAGAGGGTGAGAAACGGGCCTGAGAGGGCTGGAGCGCCAAAACCGCCGAGCTCAGCGCCAACCCTAACCCTGTTTGAACCTGCAGGGGGCAGCAGAGAGCAGGACGCATATTAAAATCAGCTATTCCCTCACATAGCCATGATTCAGTGTGTTTCTCATTTATATTGAGGGTGGCTTTTTAAAATGCTTTTTCCCTTTTTTCTCCCTAGTTTGGAATGCCCAGTCATTCAGTGTTTGTGGTCATCCTTCCCTGCTGATCTGAGAGAGAAGGGACAAGCCGCCATTGCGGCTCTTTAAGCTCTTTGAGCTGCTCTTTAACCCGCTGCTGCTCTCTAACCTGGAGCTGCTCTCTGACCCACTGCTGCTCTCTAACTCGCTGCTGCTCTCTAACCTGGACCTCCTCTCTAACCCGCTGCTGCTCTCTAACCTGGAGCTGCTCTCTGACCTGCTGCTGCTCTCTAACCTGGAGCTGCTCTCTACCCACTGCTGCTCTCTAACCTGGAGCTGCTCTCTAACCCACCGCTGCTCTCTGACCCGCTGCTGCTCTCTAATCTGGAGCTGCTCTCTAATCTGGAGCTGCTCTCTGACCCGCTGCTGCTCTCTAACCTGGAGCTGCTCTCTAACTCGCTGCTGCTCTCTGACCCACTGCTGCTCTCTAACCTGGAGCTGCTCTCTGACCCGCTGCTGCTTTCTAACCTGGAGCTGCTCTCTGACCCACTGCTGCTCTCTAACCTGGAGCTGCTCTCTGACACACCGCTGCTCTCTAACCTGGAGCTGCTCTTTAACCCACCGCTGCTCTCTAACCTGGAGCTGCTCTCTAACTCGCTGCTGCTCTCTAACCTGGAGCTGCTCTCTACCCACTGCTGCTCTCTAACCTGGAGCTACTCTCTGACCCACTGCTGCTCTCTAACCTGGAGCTGCTCTCTAACCCACCGCTGCTCTCTGACCCACCACTGCTCTCCAATTCCCCCCGATCAGCCCCCGATTTCATACTAGACAGTTGGTATACCAGACCATAGAGTGCATCCACACACTAGAGCAGTTCTTTAACTGATACCGACCATTGAGTGCATCCATGCGCTATTTTTAGATTCAGGCAAAGTTATAAGCCAAGATGAGCAAAATGGCTGAGACTCGACATTTTCCGTTCTGATGCAAAACACAGCGTGAAAGACGCCGTCTCTGCCTTGCTTTGAAAAACGTGTGTTTGAAAATTACCCCCCTGGGGTGTACTGGGGTGTGCGCTGAGAACGCACCGCAGTCCTGCCCCCCCACCCCCCCTCCTCGAGCCCCCCGACCCCCAGCCAGACTCATTTAGAAACGTTCACCCCCCCGGGGGCTACTAGAGAATCAGCTCACTGCTTCTTTATTACTGCATGAAGGGTGGGGGGGGAGGAGAGGGGAGAGAGAGGAAGGGGAAGAGATAAAGATGATGATGACCTATTATTTTTATTATTGTTATTATTATTTTGGAGTAGTAGTACAATAAGTGGTACTAGTAGGCATGCTTTCTTTAAGCTGTTAAATTGTACTTTGCTGTTTGTAATTAACCATGTACACATTCTTCATTACAATGGGGTAGGGTGTGTGTGGTATGACTTAGTTAGCTGTGTGTTCAGTTAGCAGTGTTAGGGAGGCAGTGTGTGGGGTAGGGTGTGTGTGGTATGACTTAGTTAGCTGTGTGTTCAGTTAGCAGTGTTATGGAGGGGGTGTGTGGGGTAGGGTGTGTGTGGTATGACTTAGTTAGCTGTGTGTTCAGTTAGCAGTGTTAGGGAGGCAGTGTGTGGGGTAGGGTGTGTGTGGTATGACTTAGTTAGCTGTGTGTTCAGTTAGCAGTGTTATGGAGGGGGTGTGTGGGGTAGGGTGTGTGTGGTATGACTTAGTTAGCTGTGTGTTCAGTTAGCAGTGTTAGGTAGGGGGTGTGGCTCTGAGAGCCTGATTCTGATTGTTTGTTAGTTTCTGGCCAGCTGGGCCCAGCCCGTGGGGTTGGGGTAGGGGGGGGGGGCACATGGGCCCCCAGGACCCACCCCCCACTCATCCATCATCACAGATTCACAGAGAGAGAGAGAGAGAGACAGAGAGAGAGAGAGACAGGGGAGGGATAGGGGGAGAGGATAGAGAACCGTACATGACCACAACCCTAACCCCAACACTGAGAGACAGTGGATTTGGGAGTGTGACCCCCGCAGGACCCCCCTGGAGATGCCTGTTCAACTGGGAAACTGTTTCTGCGTCTGGTACTGACTGGGCCGAGCGGGACTGGTGGACCGTGCAGACGCTCAGACAAAATGCAGGAATTTAGGGACGTGTTCCTGCGGGTCAGGTGTGCTCAGAGGAGGGAGTATAACATTGTGAATGAGTCAGCCTACATCCCACCGCCCCACCCCCCCCCCCCCCCCACCCCCACACACACACCCCCACCCAGATTACACTGCATGACATTACAGGCGTATGGCAGACGCTCTTATCCAGCATGAGGGCACCAAATTAAGACAGACCACAAATATGTGATTATAATGTTCTTAATCAAACATTCTAATGCTGATGTCACAATCACAATGATGTCACAAAAAATCTACACTTCAAAGGGTTAAAAAACAGAGCCTTCCGTGGAGGGCTCTGGGGACAGCATATGGGATTAGAATAAGAGGTTTGCGCGTATAAAAAAATCTAACGGAGGAAGAAAAGAATGTAATTACATCAAAGCGTGCTGCGGGTGAACGTGCAAAACTTTGAACTGAGACACGCCCCCCCCCCCCCCCCCCCCCCCCCCCCCCCCATCCCACCCACTGCCCCAGTTTTTTTTAAATGTATCTTTTCCTTCGGTCTTACTGTTACAGAAGCAAGATGCATATTCTCCCTTGGTGGTGGTGGTTGTTGGGGGTGGGGTGGGGGGTGGGGGCTGGGGGGGGTTGACTGAGAGAAATCGGTGTCTGCGATAGAGTGATTACAAAGGAGCGTGAAGGCATAGAACCCCCCACCCCACCTTCCCCAGCTATACACGCACATACACACACACACACACACAGCGCGCATACACTATCTCGCTCTCTCACACACACATACTCCGTCCCTCCCTCCACGTTTTTGGCCTCGCTGTCTTTGTGTCCACAGACCATCCCGAGATACAAGCTTGATAACGGTTTATCACCGCTCGCGTTCGTCGCAACGGCACTGGTGGATGTTTAGATGGGTAGGAGAAGGTGTGGATAGGCATCCGTTTTTCATTTTTGATTTATCAAAAAACCAAACCCGAAACGCTGGAACGGGGAAGGGGGGAGTGCCTTTGATGCTTTTTGGAAGCAAGACAGCAATCTAAGCGGCATTTGAAGGTGTTTCAATTGGAAATAAAACGAACTGTAACTGTTGGAAATTGCAAGCCGATGCAGCCTCTGCACTAGAATACGGTTTCGCGTGCTCGGTGACGTGGGGGTAAGAGCGTGAAATGGATTGAGTTGCAGAGAGAGAAATTGGAGCATCTTAAACACATTCACGCACGGTCTGGAAAAGAGCCTTAGAAGGGAGCCTCGCTCGTTTTACGAAATCCACGCAATCTACGAGAAAAAAAGGTGAGACGACGCGGGGTTTTCTGTCTCTCTTGTGTTCCGCACACTTCAGCAGTGGTCGCCGAAATGAATGTGCTGCTGACGGAGCGGTGTGAGAATGATGCGGTGCGCGTGGCTGCGGAGAGCAGCATAAACTGGGCGGGCGGCTGCGAGTAGCGTAGAATAATTAATCATTAAATATATGTATTCTGACCTGCTTGTGTCCCCTCCCTTAAATACGTTTCCCTCGGTCTCCTGCTCTTACCGATGGTTACTTCACGTGCACGTTAATGGCTCGTGCGGTTATTGCCTGCACTCCACGGCGAGGGAACCTAGAAGGAGAGCCGACGCTAATGTCACTGTGACAGATGGTGCCATTATTCTTAAAAACAAAACAAAAAAAACGATTTTTGCGGTCGATCATTTTCCCGGGGCAGATTAGCATCTATTTATCTTTTAGACTCATTTGTTTTATTTAAATGGCTGTTATTGACTATGCCCCATATTTGAGGCCAATCATGTTTGCAGTTTTCGGCATGTGGTGCTCATCGTGCCGACATCAAAAGTGGCCTGCATAGCCGACATGTGTATTTATGTCTATTTATGTGAATACATATTTGCTATGTCAAGGCGCGTGATGTGCGTTAGGTGGTGCTAGAGTTTTTTCTCATTGCGATTTTAGCTCGTGATTTGTCATGTCACATCCCCACGCGCGAGTCAGCTACTGTACGGTAGGAATCACAGATGTGTTACAGTAACGTGCAATTTTCTTTTTAGGTGGATGTCTTCCACCCGTAGTGCGTCTGCATGGTAACAATGTGTGATGGTTTTACAACCAGGAACAGACTCAGATGCGCGAGCCCATTTCGAAAGCAATTACTGAACGTCAGATGGGGTCTCGTGACGATGAAGCAGTCGCGTTACCGAGCAGCGCGTGTGAAGAGCAAACTATTCCGAGTGACACGTGCAGCATATTCGTACGGTCTGATATTATTTGGCTCAATCTGGTGACCTTAAGTTGTACGTTTCTGCAATATTCTCAGATTTTGAATTAAGTTCCGACTTCATTTAGAGTATAAGCCATTCCTATGAGTGCATGTAGTGTAGTTAATGTATTCGTTCATTTATTTTATTTTTTCAAAATTCGTGCGCAAGAACAAAGAAACACGTCGATTTATTTTGCAGTAATTATAGAATTACTGTAATTACTGCAAAAAATTTTTCATGTCATCGTTTGATTAAGATAATCGTGTTACGTGCAAAGTTCGTTGTTTGTATTCTTTTGACTGACTATTCTTGATCTCCGCGTCAGTTTGTTAAATATGCGCGACTCTGCTTCGCGTCAGTTTCTTATACATGCATGGGAGATGAGAGGGCTGTGCATGAAGCATGTGAATGTAATCCCGAGCATTCTTTAAGAGAACAGATCACACTTAAAAATAGACATATACCCTATTTCGTTTATTACACAGTATGGCGTATCGCAATTTTATAATCTATACCTCTCATCATTTTTTCCCCTTTTGCAGCGAAGGGGGAAAACACAATTATGTGAAGCTCATTTAGACTGCCCATATGTAGTCTCGTGCCCGAGGGCTGTTGCGAGGCTTTGCTCCGCAGTGGAGTGTGCTCCTAACAGATGCGATAATGGCTTATACATGCTTCAGTGCTGAGAAAATGAACGCAGTATGCAAAAGATCCCATGTGTAATTAACGGTGAGTTTCGTCTGAATAGTAGGAGGTTTGTTACTTTCTGGTGCGTGTTTTTATTTCCGCTGTTACTTCCTAACTGCGCGCTTCCACGACGAATAAATTGTGCCTTTAAACTTAACAAAGGAAAACCTTTAATAAATTAATTATTTTACAGGGGCAATGCATATTAATAACATTTCTGTAAATGTGCTGGAGTCAGCCAAAAAAGGCTCGTTTTCATCTGTGGCCCCTGGGCTAAATGTTCTGGCTGTGGGAGGGAAACCCACGTGAACACATCGCAATACATTACATTACACATTGCATTACATTACATTACACATTCATTTACATTACATTACATTACACCGGGACTTCGGGAGGAGCGCGAGCGTCTCTCCAGCGGATGTACGCGTCAGTGAGCTCGCTCCACTTTTAGTTTTATTTTCTTTTTTTTTTTGCTTTCTGACAATTATTGTCAGAAAAGGGGGGAGGGGGGCGGGTATCATATCAGCCGCGCAGAGAGACGCCTGCCTGCATGCCATGCAGTTAGAGAGGGAGGGAGAGAGAGAGTTCCTCTTTAGAGAGGGAGAGAGAGAGGAGAGAGAGAAAGAGTTCCTCTTTAGAGAGGGAGAGAGAGAGGAGAGAGAGGGTGAGTTCCTCTTTAGAGAGGGAGAGAGAGAGGAGAGAGAGGAAGAGTTCCTCTTTAGAGAGGGAGAGAGAGAGGAGAGAGAGAAAGAGTTCCTCTTTAGAGAGGGAGAGAGAGAGGAGAGAGAGGGTGAGTTCCTCTTTAGAGAGGGAGAGAGAGAGGAGAGAGAGGAAGAGTTCCTCTTTAGAGAGGGAGAGAGAGAGGAGAGAGAGGATGAGTTCCTCTTTAGAGAGGGAGAGAGAGAGGAGAGAGAGGAAGAGTTCCTCTTTAGAGAGGGAGAGAGAGAGGAGAGAGGATGAGTTCCTCTTTAGAGAGGGAGAGAGAGAGGAGAGAGAGGAAGAGTTCCTCTTTAGAGAGGGAGAGAGAGAGGGAGTCCCTCTATAGAGAGAGAGGGGGAGTCTCTCTTTAGAGAGAGGAGAGAGAGGATGAGTTCCTCTTTAGAGAGGGAGAGAGAGGAGAGAGAGGAAGAGTTCCTCTTTAGAGAGGGAGAGAGAGGAGAGAGAGAAAGAGTTCCTCTTTAGAGAGGGAGAGAGAGAGGAGAGAGAAAGAGTTCCTCTTTAGAGAGGGAGAGAGGGAGGGACTCCCTCTATAGAGAGAGATAGGGAGTCTCTCTTTAGAGAGAGGGAGAGAGAGGAGTTCCTCTTTAGGGAGGGAGGGAGAGAGAGATGAAGTCTCTTTAGGGAGAGAGAGAGGAGTTCCCTCTTTAGTGAGGGAGAGAGAGGAGTTCCTCTTTAGAGAGTGAGAGGGAGGAGTTCCCTCTGTAGAGAGTGAGAGAGAGGAGTTCCCTCTTTAGAGAGTGAGAGAGAGGAGTTCCTCTTTAGAGCTCATATAAGGTCCTCATTGCGCTGTTGATTGATGCAGACTGACCCCTCCCTCTGTAGAGGTACCAATTAGCCTTCAGCTGCTTAGGGGGCTGGGGGTGGGTGGCGTTCATCATCCAATCAATGGCTGCGTGTGGAAGGGGCTTGTGTGCCTGCGGGAGTGTCAGAGCCTGACGAGCAGCCATTTTAAATATGGATGTTCCCCGTGCCTGCAGGGTGCTGATTGGCTGTCTGAATGGGGCTCTACCGGCCTGGGGACTCAAGTGTTCTGTTGTGCTCTGCGATGTCTTCTGCTGCTTTTTCCAAGATTTTTCACCATACTAATGATACTTTTTCAGGCTTTTGTACACCACGTTTGTCCTGTGGGAGATGTGATCTTTGTATTATGCTAAAACAAACACTTACCGTGTCCCTGTAGTGTGTATCGCCCACAGAGTCCCTGTAGTGAGGTGTCATCCACAGTGTCCCCGTAGTGTGTATCGCCCACAGTGTCCCTGTAGTGTGTGTCATCCAC
>CM077289.1:1672500-1682500 GCA_039654925.1 Anguilla pacifica
CTCTCTTTGTCTGTCTCTCTCATTGTCTCCCTCTCTCTCTCCCCCTCCCTGCTCTCTCTCTCTCACTTTCTCTGCCCCCCTCTCCCTCTTCCCCTCTTCTTGTTGGCTCTCTCTCTCCCTCCATCTCTTTCTCTCTATCTGACTGTATTGCTGAGAAACAGAGCTAGTTCTCACAGGCGTGGTCTTTTGAAAGTGCTGTGGATCACACAGTGACACAGCGAGAGAGAGAGAGGAGAGGGAGATAGAGAGAGAGAAGGAGGGGGAGAGGGAGGTGGGCAGAGAGAGAGAAAAGGAGGATGAGAGGGAGGTGGGCAGAGAGAGAGAGAAAAGGAAGGGGAGAGGGAGGGGGCAGAGAGAGAGAGAAAAGGAGGGGGAGAGGGAGGGGGGCAGAGAGAGAGATAGAGAAGGAGGGGAGGGAGAGGGAGAGAGAGAGAGGAGAGGGAGAGAGAGTGAGAAGGAGGGGGAGGGAGGGAGAGAGAGAGGAGAGGGAGAGAGAGAGAGAAGGAGGGGGAAAGGGGGGGGGCAGAGAGAGAGAGAGAGAGAGAGAAAGAGAGAGAGAGGATATTAATAACTCTGATGCATGCACATGTGAGATCAGCTGATTCGTTATAGATGGTAGCAATGACACACCAGATGCTTATGCATCGCCCGGCATCCTACCTCTTGAGGTGTGTAAGGGGTCCCCAGCCCTGGTCCCGGAGAGCCGCAGGGTCTGCTGGGGTCCCCAGCCTTGGTCCCGGAGAGCCGCAGGGTCTGCTGGGGTCCCCAGCCCTGGTCCTGGAGAGCCATAGGGTCTGCTGGTTTCTGATTTCTGAAACTCATGAACAAATGATTAACTTGATCCGAGTGTGTGTGTGTGTGTGCATGTGTGTGTGTGTGTGTGTGTGCGTGCATGTGTGTGTGTGCGCGCGCGCATTCTCGCGTGTGTGTGTGCGTGCGTGCATGTGTGTGTGCGTGTGCTCCTGCAGATGTACTTTAACTCCTGCATCACAGACAGCACTAACGCGCGTGTGTGTGTGTGTGTGTGTGTGTGTGTGCGCTCCTGCAGATGTACTTTAACTCCTGCATCACAGACAGCACTAAGCTGTTGAAGGCGGTGCTGGTGTTTGGGTTCTGCATGGTGGCGGTGCTGACGGGCCTGACCCAGATCACTCAGCACCACAGCCACCCCGCCGACGTCTACGCCGGGTTCCTCATCGGCGCCGGCATCGCCGTCTACCTGGTGAGCACTGCACCGAGCCAGAACACACCGGCGCTCCGAATCACACCGCGAACATAAACCAGAACACACCGGCGCTCCGAATCACACCGCGAACATAAACCAGAACACACCGAATCACACCGCGAACATAAACCAGAACACACCGGCACACCGAATCACACCGCGAACATAAACCAGAACACACCGGCACACCGAATCACACCGCGAACATAAACCAGAACACACCGGCGCACCGAATCACACCGCGAACATAAACCAGAACACACCGAATCACACCGCGAACATAAACCAGAACACACCGGCACACCAAATCACACCGCGAACATAAACCAGAACACACCGGCACACCAAATCACACCGCGAACATAAACCAGAACACACCGGCGCACCGAATCACACCGCGAACATAAACCAGAACACACCGAATCACACTGCAAACATAAACCAGAAAACACCGAATCACACCGCGAACATAAACCAGAACACACCAGCGCACCGAATCACACCACGAACATAAACCAGAACACACCGAATCACACCGCGAACATAAACCAGAACACACCGGCACGCCGAATCACACCGCGATCATAAGAGCGGAATGCAAATGCATGCAGATTATTATTATTATTATTATTATTATTATTCATAGTAGTAGCAGTAGCAGTAGTACTGTTTTCTGCAGGACAGTGGCAGCATTGAGCTGTTGAATATTTTATCCCAACTGCACAAAACTGGCAGGATAAACTGCGAGCCAATCAGGAGCTGGCAACATCCCAGCATTCCAGAATGGCACCGTCACAGAGCTGAATGGCCACGGCGTGCAGTGGTCTCTATGGAGACGTGTCACCGTGTGCTCGTTACCAGGGTGTTACTGTGATGTCATGAGTCTGGGCTTCTGTGTGTGGGCTGTGCAGGCCGGTAGATTGGGTCTGATGAGCCCTGTGTTGTTGCCCCAGTGTTCGTCTCTGCATCTCTTTCTCCATGTTTCTGCCCCATAGGGCAAAGTGGGACCACCAGTTCCCTCCCTCCATCTCTCTCTCTCTCTCTCCTTCTTCTTCAGGCTCTCTATTCGGTGGGAAATTTCAAGTCTTCCGAGGAGGCCCCGCCCGGCCCCGCCCACACGCAGCCGTCCCCCCGTAAGGACGGGCTGCGGGCCCTGGCGCAGAGGGGCCACGACTCCGTCTACCACAAGGGCGGCGCCTCTGAGAGCAGCGAGGAGCTGGGGGCGGGGCCCCTGGGGGCGGGGCCTCTGGGGGCGGGGCCGCGGCGGGCGGAGCCTCGGAGCCGGCAGGCCAGGCGGGAGAAGGTGTCGCTCGGCAGTCTGAAGCGAGCGAGCGCAGACGTGGAGCTGCTGGCACCCCGCAGCCCCATGGGAAAGGAAACCATGGTGACCTTCAGCAACACGCTGCCCCGCGCCAACTGCCCCGGCCTGGCCCCGCCCGAGGACCCCGCCCGCCGACCCCTCACCTTTCTGGCCCAGCCCCCCGACCCGCTGCGCTCCCAGCAGCTGATGTGCGAGTGGAAGCAGCGGTCCCTGGAGCTGTGGGGGGCGGGGCCGGGGGCGGGGCTGGGGGCGGGGCCGGAGGCGGGGCCAGGGGCGGGGCCAGAGAGGGACGACAGCGTGCACGGGTCGGACAGGGGGGAGCGGAACGAGGGCCACCTCGAGGAGCCAGGGGAGCGGGCTGCCACGCCCTCGCCGCTGTACCCCGCTGTGCAGGCCAGCTGGGGGGGTGTGGCCATGGCAACGGTACCCACGCCCCCCCGGGTGTCCGTCACCCCGCGGCCTGTGGTCCCGCCGCTGGTGCACATCCCCGAGGAGGCGGCAGGACCTCCGCCGGTGTCCCCAAAAAGCGCAACTACCCGGGCAAAGTGGCTGTCTATGACCGAGCAGAGTGGGACGCCAGGGGGCGGGGCTACGGTGGGAGGGGCCACGGTGGGAGGGGCTACAGGGGGCGGGGCTCCAGCGGGCGTGGTCGCAGTGGGAGGAGCTCCAGCGGGCGTGGTCGCAGTGGGCGGGGTGCCTGGGATCACCCCCGGGTCGCTCCGCCCCCCAGGACAGCCGCGCGTGGCGCAGGTGATCGCCATGTCCAAACACCAGGGGCGCGTCTCCCTCTCCCCCAGGTCCTCCGAAACGCTCTCCTCCTGCGCCTCCTCCTGCGCCTCCTCCACCTCCAGCTCCGAGGCGGCCTGCTGCCACGCCCCCCCCGAGCGCAGCTCGTCCGGGATCGTCACCGTCAACGCCCACGCCCCCCACCACCCCGTCGTGCACCTGCCCCCGCCCAGCAACGGCGCCCCCTGGGGGTGGAGGGGCTCTGCCAACGGGAGCAGCGCGGACGTGCGCCAACTCCGCTCCGCCAAGAGCCTGTCGCCGGCCTCCTCCGTCTGCGACCCCGCCTACGAGCCCCGCCCCCCCGAGGGCCCCGCCCGGGGAGCCCCGCCCCAGCACCCCGCCGTCGGCCCGCGAGCGGCCAGCTTTGAGTGGGCGGGGTCTACGGAGAGAGGCGCCACCCTGGAGCGGGCGGGGTCTCTGCTGCAGAGATCAGCCAATCAGCTTTGAGAAATCGCTGTTTGGAAATGGTGGGAGGATCGCGATATAATTTTTTTTGGGGGGGGAGGGCGTGCTGTGGTAGTAACATCAAACATTTTAACACTGACTGTGTGGGGGGGGCGGGGTTCAGTAAACACCTTGAGCAGCAGAAGTATACGGGGGAGGGGGAAGAGGGAGAGAGAATGAGGGAGGGGGGGAAAGAGGGAGGGAGGAAGGGAGGTAAATAGGGAAGATGGGAATATGGGAGAGAGAGGGGGGATGGAAAGAAGGAGAGGAGGAGAAAGGGAGGGAGGGAGATGGGGGAGTGAAAAAGCCAGTGAAGAATGCTGTTGCAGAACAGAGCAGCAGAGAGGAGGGGATTTGGGAGAGCTGGAGAGATTTAGAAAGCAAACACAGCAGCAGGACAAAATGGCGCCATTCGTACCGCCATCACACCCGAGACCGGCGGGTTTCTCAGCCTGGACTACTTCCTGTTGCCAACTGACGCTCATCTGTTTACGGTGTACAGGCTGTCTCTAGATTTTTTTTTTTTTTTTTTTTTTTATTTAATTTGTCAGGGAATATTTTATGGACAAATTCCAAGGAAAGAGATTTTTTTTGGCAGTGCCATTTATTTTAAATAGGATTTTTCAGTACAGTAGGGTGTGTGTGTGTGTGTGTGTGTGTGTGTGTGTGTGTGTGTGTGTGTGTGAGCACACACACGTGTGTATGTCTGTTGTGTTATTGTTTTTGAATGCTTTTTTTTTCAGCTGGATTTTGGTATGAACTGTGAAACTGTGAATACAGGAAGCTTGTTTTTAAATGATAGCTGTGTTTTTTATGGCAGAGTTGTTTTTTAATGAAAGTGGTTTTTGGATGTAAATTCAGCGTAGTTAGTCTTAAGCACAGTAAACCAATACTATACCGTACACTCCTAGTCCCATTTCCCTGTATCACTGTAAATCCTCCTCTTCTCAATTTCAGCTATAAAAGAAACAAAACAAAGAAATCAGAATTTATTCTAATGTTTATGTCTTACAGTAAGACCTGTTTGTTGAGCTGTGATTTATTAATGCTATATAGTGTTTATTAGTAGGTGACCGAATAAATAATTTGGCTTAGTCAATATGGACACAACGCCAATAAAGCACAGACACATTGTTTATTCAACCAGTTCAACCGAAAGTAGGTTATAACTGCGGTTTATAACTTTTAAACTAAATTGTTGTATTTAAACTGTTGCTAAATGTACAGACGTGTAAAAAAGAGAAAGTATAAAGTATACGACTGTCTAGTAGAAAGAGCCTTGTCTATGATATGCTTATTCACGTTAATCACAGGTGCAAGATGGACTTTTAGATCTTTTATTGTGTCAGTCTTTGATTTTTATTTATTTATTTTTGTCCAGTTGTAAAGTTGTGAACATGGTTGTTTTATGTTTTTCTTACCAGTAAACAACTGTAAAAGCAAACAAACAAAAAAAAACCAATTCAGGTACAGAAACAAGGTTGCGTGTGTTTTTGTGTGTCAGTGATAGTACTGCCCTCAAAGGCTGTGAATTTGAGAGATTACCCGTGGGGGGGATGGGTTGGGCATGAGTGTTACTTTGTTTTAGTAATTTATATTTTTTTTCCGGAGTGGTGCTAATTCTGAAACTCAAGCCTGTCCTTTTCTTCTCCTCCCAGTTCGGCTGCTGACGCTTCTCTTTAAACCTTTAAACCTGACCATTTCATTTAAAATATTTGAGGCAAACTGCAGTCTGCGCAGTTCACTGTGCTGAGGCTCTAGCCGCATGCTAAATTGCACAAGACAATGAGGCATTAGAGGAAATCACGTCTAATTTTATTAACAGTTGTCAGTAAACGAGGGGGAGGGGGTAACACAAAACTGAAAAACAACAAAGAGGAGAAACGACAGATTTACTCATCGCTGAGGGATTGCGGGTTCGAATCCGCACTGCACCCTTGAGCAAGTCAGCGCTGCTTGTTTAAATATCCAATCACAAACAGATATGCGTTCATTAGCGGGACGCGAGGTTGATTTCCCAGCATGCTCTGCTGTAGTGTGCACAGCCTGAAGCTGTCTGTGCGCTGATGTGCACACAGTCGCTGATACGCACAGGCGTACAGCGTTAACAAGCGCAGTTAAAGCGCATTACACAGGAGCTACATGCGTTTCAGCTCCTCAATATAAAAACATCATCAGCTCTGCGCTTTCCCTAAGCTTCTCCTTTTGATTTGCCTTGTGTTTGTTTTGTATTTGTGTACCTCTTGAGTCTACAGATGCATTTTCCGACGGCATCGGTCTGTTTGACTACGAGCGTTTTGCTCAGAATTCACCGGGGAGCGGACTCCACTCCTCGGCTGGATTGAGATTCTTAGATTTGATCTGATTTGATTATTCACCAGCAGAGCTGCTGTGGCTGGAAGTGGACACGCCCCCCGGGGAGAGTTTATCTGCAGATCACAGGATGCGTGTTGCCTCTGAGCAGAAGCTGAGATCGAGGAGATTGGAAAACAGTGAGAACAGATGTCCCAAAGCACACATACTAACACACACACACACGCACACACACACACATCTGCACACAAACACACGCTAACGCACACTCACACACACACACACACATATGCATGCACACACACACTAACGTGCACACACACACTCACAACAAGCACACACATGCACACACACAAACCCTCACACACACGCTAACACACTCACACACACACACACACGCATGCACACACACTCACACAAACACACACACATGCACACACACTAACGCACACACACGTGCAGACACATACTCACAACAAGCACACGTGCACACACGTGCACACACACACACACACACCAACACTAACACACTCACGCACACTCACCTCCCCAATATACACACTCACACACACATACCCAACCATACATCCCCCAATACACGAACACACCACTCCCCAACAGACACACTATTTCCCTCTTTCTCTCTCTCTCCCTCCCTCCCTCCCTCTCCCCTGGGTGTAGGCCTGGGTAAGGCTACTGTTGCTGATAATGTGTGTAAAATACAGTATAAGATGCTAGTTGAAGTGGCTTGGATTTATCCAATCAACCCCGGATGTGCAGAGGGGGATTAACCTTTGACCTGATGAGTGTGCTCCCCAGAGCACATCCAGCGTCTGAGCGAGGGATTCATCACATAACACTGGGGCATTCTGGGATATTTCCTCTCTGCCCTTCGTTCCCTAGAAGAAGAGGAGAGGGGCAGGAAGTCAGGTTCAGAGGGGGGCCGTGCGAAGTGACCTACCGTATCAGGAACAACAGCCCCCAAAAGAGGAGGAAAGGAAACCGAAAATTTCGTAACTTCCTGGTCAAAGAAAGCAAATCCTCATTTTTGACATATAATACAGCTCGTCTGATCTTTCAGGTTTTTGAGTGATTCGCTGGTGACGTCCCCGACGCCGGCGACTGAACAGAGGACACTTTCACTCGCACGTGATGCTGTGAGTCCTGATGGTAAGAGCAGCCGTTAATTATTTACCGGATTTTACTCGTGTTGTTATTTGTCTTTCAACATGCGGCACGCGACTTGGAGCGAGCCGCTGTGCAATTAAAAGTTGCCGGGGCCAGAGATGAGCTATGTCACTTCTCACCAATAGAGGGAGGTATGCACCACTCCAATTGTTCCATTTTCATCTGTAAAAATTGCTTTCACATCCTGTCGTTTAGTTTGCCTACTATTTATGCTACTATTTACAAGTGCACAAGCTTCTTATTTAATGAGAATATGGACACAGTAATTATACAGCATATACACACCTATGGACGAAGATCTCGGGGGACAGCCCCCCTAAACTTGGGAAAACAACAAATGACATTTACAAATGACAACTTGGACAATGTTTAGGACAAAGTGGATGTATGTCAACATCTCAGTCGATTCTATTTAAATGGTCAAGTTCAAGTACATTCGTCTAGTCATTCATAATTTAAAATGAAATGGTCATTCACCTTAACACAATTTTCATTAAATAAAAAATGTAGGCCTGCTCTCCAAACAACGACTTCTTTTAAGCAAAAAAGCGGCGATTGTGAGAGGTAAACCGTTGAAAGCTCACAGTCACCGACTACCGGTATTTTCTGATGTAAAAGTCGCTGCACCAGCTCACGAGCCCCCTCTTTAAATCCAGAGAGGGGAGGGGGGGCGGGGGCGTATCCTGCCCGCTTCACTCCCTGTCCTGCTCCCATCGCTGGCTCTGCGCTCCAGATCCTCTGCTGGGCACCAAACAAAAGGCCTTCGGGGGAAAGGAGAACTGGGAATGTCGACAGCTTGGAACTAGGCGCAGTCGGCACTGCACGCGCACACGCCGCATCCTGGCCGCTTTCGCCCGCCGCCGCGGACCTGCTTTGTGAGCGCTAGCACCGCTCCCTTCAAATTTTACACCGGCGACGGCAAGTGCAGCTTTCGCCGCCACGACCGACAGCGGTGGGGGCCAGGGAAAAGAGAGGACGCGGTTTATAGAACTTCATTTAAAACGTCACAAAATAAGCCTATAATACATACAGCAGGCTGCTGATATTTTTAAAGCGCCAAGAGGGATCTATATTCGGTAAGACCAGGAGACGCAGTCAAGGACGAAGAGCGCAGTGGTCGAGAAGTGAGTACGGGACTTTCAGTGTTCTACATCATTGGTGATTTATTTTAAATGGATTTAAGTAACGTGTCGTAGCCTCACCTACATAAAAGATGCGCGCTGCAGCGTTCCACGTTCACGCGCCCCCATTATTAAAGACTCCCGGCTCTCGTGCTTGTCCTCGGAGTTGGAAGCGGGCCAGCCACCTACAGCATGACTTTGATACGATGGAACACCGCTTGCATTTTGGTGGTAAATATTTGCACAGCGTGTCCATCGGTGCGTTTAACACTGCAGACGTTGCAAATGAACCCTCCCCTCCCCTCCCCTCCCAGCGTATGTCCACTACACAGGACAGCAGCGCTGCAACTAATCGGGCAGTTAACTGCGCTTATTTATGTCGAGGACTCCTGTCGCGCGGAGAGAAATAAGTGCGCTGTTACCGGGAAGGCGAGGATGCGTGCATGGCCGAGAGAGAGAGAGACGGAGACAGAGAGAGAACAGACACGTGTAGTTAGATAATGTGCTTTAATAGAAATGTGTATTGTTAGGTGTGGATTAATATTCATATAATGCGTAATTAGTTACCGATCGACGGTTTCCATAAGGTTTTTTTTTTTTTTTTGCAGGTTTGAATCTGTTCATTCATTAGCTCGTGCTGTTGCTCTGTCTCGCGGCGAGGGGAAGAGAGGGGTGAAAAAACGTTCTGCCGCAGATAGGAGTCGCTTTTTTGCAGAGGTTTGCGTTTTGCTCGCGACGGCTACTGCCGCCAGATGACGGTACTGTGTGCACTCGACGCGCGAGCCACCCCTGCGCACGTGCGGGGAGTCCGGCGCTCGTTTCGGCTCTGCGGACGTAGGCGGACGGGACGGCTCCAATATGGCAGTGCAGGGCGAGCTATGTGACCTGACCGTCTGGTGCGTTTTATGTTCTTGATTTAGAGGGGAAAAACACGGTATATAGCATATTTACAAAGTGCAAAAGCTCACCCCAGCCTAGAGTTTGTGTGTGGTTGAGGATACCCATTAGAATTGGTTAAAAATCAACATTCCACATCTGAACGCATTTTGCTTTAACTAAATGAACAACGAAAACATATTTTTACTGCGTTGATGTTGCTACGACAAGTGTCACTTAATATATGAGGGTTGCTTCCCTTTCACAAACATACTTGGTCGTGTATTAAAACACCTCAGAACAGAAGCAGGTGTCCTCTGTTCACAAACCAACCATTTCCCCATTTGAGCTTAACGGTGAAACTGATCCTAGATCAGCTCTTCTACTTTATGATACCTGTAGGAGCACAGGCCTCACACAAACCTATGATTGGCTGTTGCTGCACCATGCTGTTCATCAGTCACAATAACAGCTGATGGGGCTATAAGGCTTCGCCTTTGTGTTTTGGTGCGATTGATGTTACCAAATCTTTCACTTTAAACATCATCTCCATCTTCACATGAAGGCCGTTGCTGAACTTCATTCACCTGGGTCTATAAGCATAACAGGCGCTGGCCTACTTTAGCTACTAGTCATCTAGCCTGTTTGGTTATTCTGTGGGGTCATCTTACTTTATATTGGAGCTGTCGGTAAGGGTTACAAGTGGATTGACTATGTTTCTTTTAA
>CM077289.1:1687500-1767500 GCA_039654925.1 Anguilla pacifica
GTGAGTGAGTCATCCAGTGAGTCAGTTATGGAGTGAGACAGCCATGCAGTGAGTCAGTCATGGAGCAAGTCAGTCATGGAGCAAGTCAGTCATGGAGTGAGTCAGTCAGGGAGTGAGTCAGTTATGGAGTGAGTGAGTCATCCAGTGAGTCAGTCATGGAGTGAGTCAGTTATGGAGCAAGTCAGTCATGGAGTGAGTCAGTCATACTCTTTGCTGTCCTGATCAATTTAGGCCAAGTCTTGGAGGGAAGTGATCCAAACACTGATTCTCAGTCTCTCCTCCACAGCTAAAACACATATGAAGCTTTGAAGCTTTGAACAGTGATTTCACATTTAGTATTGATCGCTGTGGATTCTGAAATCATATCATTGCGGTATCATTCATGGATGACGGTTGGTTTGGGAAACATGAGCCACGATTGACAGTGTTTTTAGAGGAATGGGCCTTTGTTTTAGTTTATATGAGAGGATATGCATATGTTTGTCTGAAATATGACACGTCAGACATTTTAGCCTGAAAGAAAGGATGACCCTCCAGGAAGAAAGGGGGTGCCACTCTCCTTAAACCTGGTTCAGAAAAAGCCATCTTCTCTCTGTCTGCTCACTTTCTCTCTCCTCTCCTCTCGCTCACATCTCTCTCTGTCTGCTCACTTTCTCTCTCCTCTCCTCTCGCTCACATCTCTCTCTGTCTGCTCACTTTCTCTCTCCTCTCCTCTCGCTCACATCTCTCTCTCTGTCTATCCCCCACCCTCTCTCCTCCCTCCCCCTCCCTCTCATTCTCTCTCTTAATCTCTCTCTACCCCCTCCTCTCTCTCTCCCCCATCCTTCACTCTCTCTACCCCCTCTCCTCTCTCTCTCCCCCCTCCTTCCTCTCTCTCTGTATCCTCCCTCCCTCTCTCGCTCTGTCTCGCCCTCCCTCCCTCTCCCCCCCCCCCCCCCCCCCCCCCGGTGTGGTGCAGAGGTCAGGGTGGTCAGCAGCCCCCGCTCGGTGAGTCCCAGGCCGGACTCAGGTTTGATGAAAGCAGGTGAGTGTCTTCCAATGGAGGAAAATTAGAGGTGCAACTCTGCAGGGGCCAAAAAAGAGTGATACTTATAGAGATGTATGGTGTGGGTATACACCTGTACATATACCGTATAATATGGTATTGTATAATATATAGTATTATTCAATTAAGTACTGATCTTAACATTGTCTGTTGTCCTTATTCTTCACAGTAAACATCTGTGTGTGTGTGAGTGTGTGTGTGTGTGTGTGTAACATGTCTGTGTGCGTGTGTGTGCGCACGTGCATGTGTGTGTGTGTGTATAGGCTTGTGTGCGTGTGTGTGTGTGTGTATGTGTGTGGAGGTGTATGAGATACAGTACATAGGCATCAGTGCTGGTCTCACCGATGTTCATGAAGGTTAGGCTCCTGAGGAGAGTGTCATGCTACACTCAGCTGCCGTGGCAACGGGAGGCCTGCAAGTTTCAGCATCACCCAGCTTTGCAGCTTGACTACACTGCCATGGCAACAGCCAATTTTCCAAATATGTATAATTATAGAGGATTTATGTTCTAAAAGGAAACCATTTAATTTGCATAGTAAGCAGACAAAAAGACTGAACGCGCACACACACCACACACACACACAGGCAAACAGGCAACAACACCCACACACACAACTACAACGCGCACACACTCAGCACTTCCTCTGATGGACGTGAGTTCACCCCATAAGTTCAATTGAGCTTTGTATTTCCTGTGGCAGTTATCATATTTATATATCAGTTACTGCACATTCATTTGCTTTGATCTTTTAATATTATAAGGTTAGATGTAGTTCAAATTATAGTTTAGATATAGTTTTTCCATATCTCTGCGTTGCCATGGTGATAAAGCATCTAAATATAAATATATATATATGTGTGAATGAGTGAGAGAGACAATGAGTGAGTGAGTGAGTGAATGAGTGTGAGAATGAGTGTGAGTTCTGGCTGTGAAAGTAGGAAGTGCAGTGTTCCAAAGGAGAGAAAGTGAGAGTGAGAGGGGGATAGGTGGAGAGAGAGCAGGACAGTGGAGAGAAAAGGAGTGAGAGAGAGAGGGAGATAGGGAGAGAGGAGCGGAGGAGAGTGGGAGGAGAGAGGAGGAGCGGAGGAGAGTGGGAGAAGAAAGAGGGAGGGAGGAAGGGGGAAGAGAGAGGGTGAGAGGGGGGGGAGAGGGAGAGGGGGTAGAGGAGGAGAACGTGGGAGAGGAAGAGAGAGGGAAGAGGTGGAGAGAGAGGGACAGGAGGTGATAGAGGGGGAGCAGAGGAGAGCGGGAGGAGAGAGGAGGACAGAGAGAGAGGGACAGGAGGTGATGGAGGGGGAGCAGAGGAGAGCGGGAGGAGAGAGGAGGACAGAGAGAGAGGGAGGGAAAAGGAAGGAGAGGCTCTGATGTCTCCTCTCCCCGACGCTGCAGCCGCGTACTCTGTAGAGATCACCGTAGAGATGGACAGACTCACCGGCGAGACTAAGGTTCTGTCCACCAGCACCATGCTGCCCAAAGACGTGTCACACCAGGCCGTCAAGGTGTATGAGGACGAGCTGAAAGGTGACGGGCGGGAGACCGGCCCTGTTACAGACCGGCCCTGTTACAGACCGGCCTGGGACAGACCAGTCCCGGGACAGACCGGCCTGGGACAGACCAGCCCTGTTACAGACCGGCCTGGGACAGACCAGCCCTGTTACAGACTGGCCTGGGACAGACTGGCCCTGTTACAGACTGGCCTGGGACAGACCGGCCCTGTTACAGACCGGCCTGGGACAGACCAGTCCCGGGACAGACCGGCCCTGTTACAGACCGGCCTGGGACAGACCAGTCCCGGGACAGACCGGCCTGGGACAGACCGGCCCTGTTACAGACTGGCCTGGGACAGACCAGTCCCGGGACAGACCGGCCTGGGACAGACCAGTCCCGGGACAGACCGGCCTGGGACAGACCAGTCCCGGGACAGACCGGCCCTGTTACAGACCGGCCCTGTTACAGACTGGCCTGGGACAGACCAGTCCCGGGACAGACCGGCCTGGGACAGACCGGCCCTGTTACAGACTGGCCTGGGACAGACCAGTCCCGGGACAGACCGGCCTGGGACAGACCAGTCCCGGGACAGACCGGCCTGGGACAGACCGGCCCTGTTACAGACCGGCCTGGGACAGACCAGTCCCGGGACAGACCGGCCTGGGACAGACCGGCCCTGTTACAGACCGGCCTGGGACAGACCAGTCCCGGGACAGACCGGCCTGGGACAGACCAGTCCCGGGACAGACCGGCCTGGGACAGACCAGTCCCGGGACAGACCGGCCCTGTTACAGACCGGCCCTGTTACAGACCGGCCTGGGACAGACCAGTCCCGGGACAGACCGGCCTGGGACAGACCGGCCCTGTTACAGACCGGCCTGGGACAGACCAGTCCCGGGACAGACCGGCCTGGGACAGACCAGTCCCGGGACAGACCGGCCTGGGACAGACCGGCCCTGTTACAGACTAGCCTGGGACAGACCGGTCCCGGGACAGACCGGCCCTGTTACAGACTAGCCTGGGACAGACCAGTCCCGGGACAGACTGGCCTGGGACAGTCCGGTCTGCGCTTTACGAGAAGTGTCTGCTCCTCAATCCGCTCGGTTTACTTGCTGAAGCATCCTTCTGAGACCAGAGGAAGCAGCAGATCGTTTACGCCTAATTCTGAGAACCAAACCCTCATACAACTTACTTTTATCTTTTCAAACCCAGGATAAAAAGAAGCTTTTGAAATGTGCTCAAAAACACAAAAAAAATCTTTTAAAATTTTCTTTTTATTTTATTCTAATTTTGAAAACTCAGTGAGCACTCTCGGGCGAAAAAAACGCTTTTTAATGTTGACGCCGCTGCCACAGTGGGCGCCTCCCAAACCTGGGGTTTTAATTTTCTGTGTGAAAATGGCACTTCTCTTAAAGACAGAACTGCGCATGGTTCCCTGCAGCAGAGCCAGCATTCCATTAGCATGTGTGTAACACACTGCAGGCTAATCCTACTGACCACAGCATCCATACGCACTGTAATATAGACTGCCTATTCCCACTGTACAGCTGAACCAGGCTGGCTCATTATAGCCCTTTCCCACTGTAGAGCTGAACCAGGCTGGCTCATTATAGCCCTTTCCAACTGTGGAGCTGAACCAGACCGGCTCGTTATAGCCCTTTCCCACCGTAGAGCTGAACCAGGCTGGCTCATTATAGCCCTTTCCCACTGTAGAGCTGAACCAGGCTGGCTCATTATAGCCCTTTCCCACTGTAGAGCTGGAACCAGGCTGGCTCATTATAGCCCTTTCCCACTGTAGAACTGGAACCAGGCTGGCTCATTATAGCTCTTTCGCACTGTAGAGCTGAACCAGGCTGGCTCATTATAGCCCTTTCCAACTGTGGAGCTGAACCAGACCGGCTCGTTATAGCCCTTTCCCACCGTAGAGCTGAACCAGGCTGGCTCATTATAGCCCTTTCCCACTGTAGAGCTGAACCAGGCTGACTCATTATAGCCCTTTCCCACTGTAGAGCTGAACCAGGCTGGCTCATTATAGCCCTTTCCCACTGTAGAGCTGGAACCAGGCTGGCTCATTATAGCCCTTTCCCACTGTAGAACTGGAACCAGGCTGGCTCATTATAGCTCTTTCCCACTGTAGAGCTGAACCAGGCTGGCTCATTATAGCCCTTTCCCACTGTAGAGCTGGAACCAGGCTGGCTCATTATAGCCCTTTCCCACTGTAGAGCTGAACCAGGCTGGCTCATTATAACCCTTTCCCACTGTAGAGCTGGAACCAGGCTGGCTCATTATAGCCCTTTCCCACTGTAGAGCTGAACCAGGCTGGCTCATTATAGCCCTTTCCCACTGTAGAGCTGGAACCAGGCTGGCTCATTATAGCCCTTTCCCACTGTAGAGCTGAACCAGGCTGGCTCATTATAGCCCTTTCCCACTGTAGAGCTGAACCAGGCTGGCTCATTATAGCCCTTTCCCACTGTAGAGCTGGAACCAGGCTGACTGATTATAGCCCTTTCCCACTGTAGAGCTGAACCAGGCTGGCTCATTATAGCCCTTTCCCACTGTAGAGCTGAACCAGGCTGGCTCATTATAGCCCTTTCCCACTGTAGAGCTGGAACCAGGCTGGCTCATTATAGCCCTTTCCCACTGTAGAGCTGAACCAGGCTGGCTCATTATAGCCCTTTCCCACTGTAGAGCTGAACCAGGCTGGCTCATTATAGCCCTTTCCCACTGTAGAGCTGAACCAGGCTGGCTCATTATCGCCCTTTCCCACTGTAGAGCTGAACCAGGCTGGCTTGTTACATTTCTCCCGCATTGCCCAGTCCCATTCGCGCGCCTGGTCTACCCGCTCCGTCTGGCTTTTCCCCCTGCAACTGGGAGCTTTCGCTGTCAATCATCTGCTTTTTAACCCCTCCCCCATCAGCACTGTCAGTGTGTGGGTGGAGTCACGCGTTGGAATGAATATTCATGATTTTAATGGAACCTCACTGGACTCCTGTTCTCTGTCTTGTCTCCCCTCTCTTTCCCCCCCTCTCTTTTCCCCTCCCTCTCTTTCTCTCTCTCTCTCTCTCTCACCTCGTACTATCTCCTACCCTCCCATCCTTTTCTGTCCCCCCTTCTCTACTTCTCACCCCCCCTTCGCTCTCTCTCCCCCCCCTCCCTCTCCCTCTCTTTGTCTCTCTCTCTCCCTCTCCCCTCTTTCCCTCTGTCTCTCCCCCCCTCCCTCTCCCTCTCTTTGTCTCTCTCTCTCTCCCTCTCCCCTCTTTCCCTCTCCCTCTCTCTCTCCCCCCCTCTCCCTCTCTTTGTCCCTCTCTCTCTCCCCCCCCTCCCTCCCTCTCTCTCTCTCTCTCTCTCTCAGTGGTGCATGAGATGCGTGGGACGGACTCCGCCCTGGAGAGCGGGGTCAGGCTCCTCAGCTCCTCAGAGGTGGAGGATCTCATCCACAAGGCGGACGTGGCGGACGCTGCGGGTGTGGCCGAGAAAGTGGGCGTGGCCGAGAAAGAGGGTGTGGTCGAGAAAGAGGGCATGGCGGTTGAGGGCAGGGCCTCACCTAGGGAACGGGAGGGGGCAGCGGCGCCCCCTGTAGGGGGGGTACAGACCCCCAGGAAGGAGATCACGGGCCTGGAGGCCAAACCCGCGGGAGGGGACGCCCCCGGGGTAGTGGGCGGGGCCACGACGGAAAACCCCGTTTCCATGGTGTTCATGGGATACCAGGACGTGGAGGACGAGGCCGAGACCAAGAGGATTCTGGGCCTGGAGGGCACGGTGAAGGCCGAGCTGGTGCACATCGAGGACCGCGCCCCCAAGGACCAGCCCGCCCCATCCAATGGCAGCGCTGCTGAGGTCAGAGGTCAGGAGGTGGGGGCGGGTGTAGGGCCAGGGGCAGACCAGGGGGCGGGCCAGGGGGCGGACCAAGGGGCGGACCAAGGGGCGGAACCCCAGGCCGGGGAGGCGGCGCTCAACAGCAAGGAGAAACGGCCATGCAAGTGCTGCTCCATCATGTGACTCACCCCCCACCTTGCCCCCCCCACCCCCCCTTCAACAAGGCCTATGGCGAGTTTACCCACAAACTGACTGACATAACAAAAAAACACAAATAATGGCTGTAGCATTTTTTTCTTGCAACTTTTTTTTCAACCCCCCCTCCCCCCCACTTTCTTTAAAAAAAATTTCCTACCATTTTGTTTTTTACCCATAAAAACGGAAACCCAGGCGATCATGGATAGCATGCCCAAACTGAGCTTCAGAGCTAACAGAACTCCCTGTGCTTCGACCGCCCGTCTGTCTGTCTGTCTGTCTGTCTCAGCAAAAACATGCCAAGCAATGTAGTCTCATGTCTGTAACGTAGTTCATATTTGAAGAGATGTATTGGCGGTTTTGTTTTCCCTTTCCTCTGGAGAGAATACATGCCCTCTCTTGACCTCTCTTGGACAGGGCCCTGTGCCCACTGATTCTGGTCAGCATATTTCATTTGATCGTATCAAATTTTAATTTTTATTAATGTCTGCCACTGCTGGGAAAATACTCTTCTGCTTTGTAGTTTTTTTGCAGAATGAAGAAAGCAGCAGTTGTAATCGTACCGTAAACATGGAGAACACAAATGCAGAGCCCGTTCTGGGTGGGGCCCTGGGCAGGAAGGCTCGTGGGGCCTTTCTGTCCGACTTCCTCTGTCACCCTGAGATGATGTGTGATCCCACTTCATCGTCTGAAAACACAGATGTATTTCGCATTTTCAGATGGCAGTTCCTCCTGGTTGCAAACGCAAACGATGGATACGTCACAGCAAAACGTGCAGATATTACAGCCGCTGTTCATGTTGCCCCAAAGCTCATAAACCCAACCCCCCCTCCCGGGCCAGGCCCGCTCGTAAGATTCCTCTGCGGAGAGGAGAGAAGACAACGGGATCTTAGCAGGAACTCCTGGCGCCCGTGTGATCTCGGGTACTGGTCGGCGACGTTCAGGGCAGACAGCCAGCGTGGTTTCTCTGCCCTGGTTAAGGGTGTTCTTTAAAAATAAAACAAAATAAAAAGTCATTGCGTTGCTTTGCTATGTGACATTGCTTAGTCTCGGGGCATCATGTCAGTATGAGTCTCACACCTGCTTTTATCTCCCTGTTTTGAAACAACAGGCAAAATCCCTTTTACATTTTTCCAAATCCAGCTTCCAGCTCGTTCAACGTTGTCCTTTCATTGCCTTGTGAAATACAGGCTTGTCAAACCACAGAACTCGAAATGGGGGAAAAAATTGATTTTAAAGCAGATTTCTTTGCTAATGTTTAAACTATGCACAAGGTTGTTTTCCCCCCTGAGATTACAGACTGGTACTCAGATGTGCCCAGAACAAACTGCCTTGATCAACGTGACCACGTTAATGTCCGCTTGAACCCTTTAGCATAAAGTCAGGGCAACTGAACCTCCATACGTTCCAGAACTAAAACATTTTTCCAATCATTAATATTTTATTCATTTTCAAAGGGTTTTTTTCTTCTTCTCTTGTTTTGAAAAGCAGTATGTTTCTGCGGGGTGGGGTCACTGAAGAGCTAAACATTGCTCTTCATGAGTACCCTTTCTCCCTGTTCTCAAGGGTTGTTTTTGGGCAGATGAGTTTGATGTTCTCATTGGCCTGCTGAGTTTTTTGAGGGGTGAGACGTGCGGCAGGGGATGTGGGGCAGATATCCTGTCCCCTGCAGGGCTCCAGTGTTACTGCGGCTGATCCTATCAGAAATAAACAATCTGTTTGCAAAGAGCTGTCCTGTTCATGACATGAGGGTCATAATCATGGGGGGGGGGGGGGGGGGGGGTAATTAAATATCACAGAGAAAATGACTCTAATAATAGTTTGACAAAGGTAGGCAGACTGTAATGTTTTGGGCATCTGGGTTTGTAACAGAGTTTGCAGGTTTGATTCCCAGGTGGGACTCTGGAATTGTATCCTGGAACATGGTCCTTAAATTGAACCGCTTCAATAACAGATCCAGCGCTCTAAATGGATAAAATGTTTATAAAATGTCTACGCTCTGTAAGTCACTCTGGATAAGGGCGTCTTGCTGATCAAATACATTCTAATGAAAGTAACCTTCCCGCAGGTGGAGGGAGATACTCAACTCTAACGGGAGTCTGTGGAAGTTTTTTTACCCACAGACAGTACAGTGTAAAGTATTCTGGCGGATTTAACGAGAGGCTCGTAAATTAGCTCGGTGTCCACCTCCTCCAGCTCCGTGAGCAGCCCGTGAGAAAGGCGCAGGGATCCGTTTGGATTTATGAGCCGGGAATTACAATGCGCCCTGCAGCGTTACCATGCGCGCGAGAGGCGCACGTGAGCTATGCGGTCAGACGGACCGTTAATTAAGCCGGGTCTGGAGGCGCTGCATTACGGGTTGGTAACCCTGGAGACATGCCTCGGAGAAGGGCTACAAAAACGAGTAATTAATCAAAAAAAAAAAAAAAAAGTTTTAAACAACAAACATTTTAATGCCTGTTTTGTTTTTTATTTTTTTTTATTTGCCAATTTTAGGATTTAGCATAGTCAGACCGACGTAGGCTAGCCTGTTCTCAAAGTATAGTACATTCATTATACTGGTGTGTATGTGTGTGTGTGCGTGCGTGCGTGTGCAGAATCTGGGGGTCATTAAATAAGCCTATTTTCTAGACAGTAGGCTACAGGCAGACATTTTTCCCGATGGTTTAGATTTCGTTTATTGTCTGTTTCCAGTGGCTAGGTTCGCAGCAGCTTCTACTCGCAGCAAGAGCATTTTCCAAGAATTACACTCCCAACAGCACATCGTTCTCCTTCCAATGGATACCGACCACATAACTAAGTGGAACACTGCCACCTGTTGGCCAACTTGGTGTATTAAACCTCTGAAGTGACCTATAGCCACATTCAGTTCAACCATATTGTTAAGTCAAATGTGATCTATCATGTGGTCAAGCGAACAGTTAAACGGTTTAAACGGACCGGCGCTCTCCTCAGATAGTGTAGCTCCACTCTACACAAAGCAAATACAACTTTAAATACTATGTGAGATTATGTACATTCATTTATCACAGCACCATTCCAAAAACACCGTTCTAAAAACAAACAAAACAAAAAATGTATATCTTGCCCAAGACTGACTCCAGAGTGATTTATCATGTTTGAATGTGGTAACTTTCTATTTCAGGGAACAATCCTGCTCATGTTAAAATGGTTTATTCCTGTTACAGGCCGGACAGAATAATATAAACACCAATATTAAAAATGGTGTCATTTACCACTTAAAATCCATCTTCAAAGAATGCATGTCAATCATCTGTACTAAAAACAATGCAGGGCACTATGGTTTTAATATGTTACCCACCATTTATTTTTTTACTTTAATAAGTAAATATATGAGTATAATTATAAATGGCAACATTGCTGACTGTGGTTTTGATTTCCCAGAATCTTCAAGATACGGTATGTTCAATTTATTGTGTATAACTCTTTTACAGAGAACTGTCTCAAAGACCCTTTACAGTGAAACCAAAGCAAAATTGGCTCAAACCCCCAAAAAGTAAGCGAGGTAAGAACTCCACATTGGGGAGAAAAAACACTCAAACGGTGGTGAGAAAAAACTCCCCAAAGGGAAGAAATCTCAGGAAGAACCTGGCTACAGAGGGGGAGCCCATCCTCTGCTGGCCAGCACAGGGTAAAGTAAGGGTAGAATGGATGGTATGAAATGTAATGGGGCATCTATCACAGTAAACTATCAAATGGGTCGAGCAGGTTACCCTCTGTGGTATGTAGTAGGTAGTCCTACAACATACCACAACTGCACGTGTGGAACAGCTGCAGATGTGGAGGCCGGACTGTAATATTGAAATACTATGATCATCTGTGGAATGCGTTACATTCCTCGCGGGAGAAACCTCAGTGGGAATCCTGTCCTCCGCCCTGCCGCCCGGAAGGTCGGGTGTGGTCACTTGTTGCCATAGTTACGGCTGAACGGTTGCGAAGTTGGTCGAGTCCTGCCGTGCCTTCGCTTGTCCTCCGTCCTCTTAACCTCGCTGCTGTCCACCCTTTTTATACGGTCTATGTGTCCACCGCACTGACGCACTCATCACGAGCAGAGACTGTAAAACATGGATCACGAGCCTTTCGCGTAACCGGTACCACGTGAGCAGCCTTCTCAAAAGATAACCCGCGCTCCCACGCTTCGTCCCCTATATCTCTAATATTTGTTCAGTCGTTTTATGACTTGTTAAATAACATGCTGGTCTGCAAAAGGCGCGGACGTCGTGGACGTGCAGCTTTTCAGCCTGAGTCTAGGGTGATTGTTTAATTCTGAATGGGTGATTCGTCATTAAACAATGGTAGGCCTACAATCATATTGTATAGTGATAAGCATTGGTTCTCGTATCTTGTTACCCACCAGAATGTTGCGTTACAGCTGTGCATATCATGCAGGGGTACAAAGTGAACTTAGCTATGAAACTTATAAAATACTAAAATCACCGCAACATACAGTAGCTGATTAGCTGCCTAATAACGACAACGTCAACAAATGCCTCACAGCTGCTCAGTTTTACACAGAATACACTGACAATTGATAACGTATGAACGTTTCCAGGCGATGTCACCAAGTAATTTTGTTTCGATGCGAATATTAAAATTAAAACAGGCTTTGACACTTCTCCCACCAGACACTGAATGTAAGGGTGTCCCACGATGCGAGCTGAATATATCTCACCACACGGTGGTGCCCAAACACATTTCCTGAAGATAGACCACATTAAGGTAAACCATCGTTATTAAACCTTCTGTGATCCAGGGACCCTATGCAGACACAAAGGCATCCAATCTCCCCAACCCCCCCCCCCCCCCCCCCCCCCAAATCAGCCATGTCAAATAGTCTGCTTCCCAGAACTCTTTTCTCTAACGTGTCCAGGCAGACGAGGTTAAGTAGGCTAAATGAAGGAACAAAATGAGGAAACCAGGAAGAACCATTGGGATGCGGCCATAGTTATAACTGTGATGCCAGAAATGTGCTAAAGAGGGTGGTGGATTTTCACAAGCATAGCCTCCCTGTTGGATTTGCCTTGGGTGAGGGATTTTGTGGACCCGTTTGTGGGATTGCTCGGTAGTGTGACCATTATAAGTAGGCTACCATATCGCTCTGTAGCATCCAGCAGTTTTACAGGTAACCAAAAGCACCTTCTTCCCTACCAAATAACTAAATGTGAACATCAACATCAACTGCATGCTAAATTGACTCAAGATTAGATGCATTACAAAATATAACTAATTTCAAATAGGTTTTAACCCATTTTTTAAAATATTCTCTTACTATTCATCTTATCTTGAATATTTACTCGTTGTGTTTGTGGGAGGCTCTAAAAAGTGCCTCGTAATTGTGTATAACCCCCAGTGGCCATTTAAATGTGTTTCGGTTTAATGTACAGGTGAAATATAGATCTACTGACCACCTGAGCTGACTGTGTCCACCCCACCCCCACTCCTGTTAGACAGCGACAGACACACTGTCACCTGACCCTCTGTTTGGACAGCTTGCTGGCAGCCATGGAAACAATAAGCTTCTGTCCTACCTACCAGTGTTCCTTTCAATGATTTATCTCAGCACAGGTGTGTCACCTGCTCAAGCTCATAAAATCGCCCAGTGTTCAGGTAGCCGGGACCTGGACAAAACCCCTCAAACGAAGGCGATATGACACATCTTTGATTTATTAATTAGAGTCTTTGTTTACATTTCATATGTGCAATTTGTTTACATTTTATTTTATTAGTGAAATGTCATTCTTTGTTTTTTCCCCATCTTTATGCAACTTTAAATAATAAATTAATACAAATAAATGTTACAATATATAATATATAATAAATTGTAAAAATACAATCTATTACAACCTCTCTAAATAAATAATATCACTAAAATAATAGTAATAATAAAGAAAAAAAAAAACATCCCAAAGCTGTAACTTTTGAGAACAGAAGGTTGGCCAATACAGTACATTAGTGGGTGTTTGGCTGATTGAGGGGTTACCCCCCCACCACCCCTCCCCCCAACACAATTATTTACTTCCCTGTTTTCTGAAAGGGACATTCCAACTTAGAGAGCAGTTACCTCAGGGTGTGGCAGTGACTAGGTTTCTCTCTCTCATTCACTCGCTCTGTGTATGTGTGTGTGTGTGTGTGTGTGTGTGCGTGAGAAAAAGGAGTGGAACATAGGTACACACCTTTGTCTTATTTCACAAGCGTACAAACTGCCGTTGCATACTCCTGACCTCCTGACCGTAGTGCGCACCCGGTGCTACTACGGCTCTTAATGTTGAAACGAGCGACATCACGTTGACTGCGATGCTCCACCCAAGTTCAACTGAATCTGACTGCAAATATTTACGTTCCCTCTTGTCCGTTTTTTTTTTAAAGTCTGAGGCTCAGGTTGTGACAAGTCAGACATCTTCTGCCGTGCTATGAAACAGTAATCAAACTGCAGTACAATAAATACCTGGTTAAAACGGGGTTCCATTTGCAGGCTTGGTGTGGGGACAAAGACTTTAACCTGAGTGACTAAAGAGCATCACAACTGGCGCTGATGTCGATTTTAGTCATACGAGATCAGCCTGATAGATGTTCAGCATTAGCATTTTGCGATACATCATTGGCATTTAACAAACACTGTTAAACAGTGCACCTTAAACCATTGTTACACCATATCCATATACAGCTGGATATATAGAGCTGTAAGGTACAGGTTGCTGTAACGTACAATGACATTATTACATTACATTACAGGCATTTAGCAGACGCTCTTATCCAGAGCGACTTACACAACTTTTACATAGCATTTTCCATTGTATCCATTTATACAGCTGGATATATACTGAAGCAATTCCGGTTAAGTACCTTGCTCAAGGGTACAACGGCAGTGTCCTTACCCGGGAATCGAACCTGCGACCTTCCGGTTACAAGCCCAGTTCCTTACCCACTGTGCTACACTCCGTCCGTCCGACATGTGCCCTAACCTGGGGTCAGACACACAGCATTTGGGTTACATACCCAGTTCCCTAACCATTGCACTGCAGCGCTGCCTAAACCATGAAATAAATGCTAGAAATGCTATAAATAAGTGTGATCTATAAGCCGTGTTTCATAGATTCAGGAGACAGAATGTCTGGGGTGGTGTCAGTAAACTCTTTAAATTACATTTTCTTGAAACTTAGCTAAAACTAACAAAGGCCGTCTTCATCATCTACATCATCACAGCAAAAATTGGGTATACAAATGATCCACTGGCATTCTTCTTTAGCACAAATTCATACCTTATTAACAACAGCAAAAAAAGCAGGTATTTCTATCATAAACCTGAGAAAAAATAGTTCCGTAGTGTCACAACCATTACATGTGCGGGAATGCCATGCACTGAAACAATTGGACTATAAAGCCTCCATAACTTGGCATGATTTTCGCAAAATAACCAGGGAACATTCAGCCTAAAAGTTTTTCGCCGCCTTTTTAGAGCGATCGCCAGTATTGTCCAATCAAATGGTATATTTTCTCCTAGGCACCCGCCTCTTTTCGGTTCTCCTTTCCCGATTGACCTATCAGAGCTCACCATGGCTTTCTCCGCCATTTTGAAGGGTTATAAGAAATCTCCGCGAGGCTGCCGTCCTGCTGCTCTGATCTGTAGTTCTGTATTGTGCAATGGACGGGTAAGTGTTAAGGAAATGGTGTGGTAAAAGTAGTCAAAATATGTTTATTACAATAATAAGTACAACAAGCCAGTAACACGAATGTGTTTACAGTCAACAGTGTTAATAGGGACAGGGAACTGCAGCTGGAACTGTTTTGTAAAGCCATTTGCTAGCTAGTTAGCAATAAACGGTAACCGTAGCTGTTAGCTAGCCCTGGTTGTGTTGGCGTATCAGTCTGTTAACGCTGACTCTGTCCGGAAGAGATTCACTTTTATGTCGCAACTACTTGGATTTATGCTTGTCGTGTTTAAAAATCTGTTTTTAGAAAACTTGTTCTTTAACTAGAAAATCTAAATAACGTTAATAAAGCAGCTTTAAATTTAAGGGAATACCAACCACCTGTGGATTTTCAAAGTTGTTTCTTTTTCTTAGCAGGTAACTTTGCTAACTTACCGGCTAGCGTGGAGAGCTAACCAAATTTTGCCTTGTTCTAACGAATAAAACTAAATTTGGCTTAAATTTGATTGCTTTCTTGCTAACCTTTGCTATCGACTTCATCTTGGCGAAGGTACATTAGTTCACCACTTATCAAAAGAACATCAACGTGTCTCCGTTTCCGCATCTTTGAGTGATTTTTATTTTTTTTTTCTCCCCCAATTTCCGTGAATTATGAAATGGTTTCGTATGGCGGAACAGGACGGAAATGTGAAAAACACAACGTTCTGCTTGAAAATGTTTTTCCCAGTAAAATGTTTTTTTATAGCTACCTACCTAGTTTTATTAAGCCATATTTAAAAGTAGTAGCCGTGGCTATATTTGGTAACCATTTTGTGGAGTTAGGATACACAGTGTTTGCTTGTCTGGTTTGTATACATTTAAATGACAATTGGCCATTTAAGTTAACGTCGGCTCGCTGTTGTCGGGACAACAACCTGGCGACATTGGTTCAAGTTAACCAAACTTCGCATTCTGTGCACTTGGTGTGTCTTAAATGCCACGTTCTCCGTGTACTGGTCGGCTTGTTGGTTTATACTTCAGGTAACGTTATCCATGCCGAATTTGATAGCCGGTTTGCTACCTACTCCATCAGTTCAGTGGACAGGGTTGTATTACCTTTACCGACCTGTTTGTTTTCGTGGCGACGGCGGTAACGTTATTTCCTACTAGACGGCATAAGCGACATTCTGGGTGATTTCTACGGCCGAGAGGGGGTGGGGTTGCATCCAGAAACGTCTTGAAACCCGAACAATTTACCAACGTGCATAAGTTTTCCCTCAACCGGCGGGACAAACCTCCGCGTAAACGGGATTCATCAAAAGTTACATTCACACTAACGCTGGTGTTCAGTTTCAGAATTAACGCCCAATGTTTCCGTGCGCACGGAAGCAACAATCATCGGGGCTGTTTAGACATGACTACCTTATGTTGGCAGACGCCCAAACGGCATGTTGTCTAGTTGCATTTTTTCATTCCTGAATTAACCCTGTCTTTATCCCTCTCTCCCCTGCCTTCTTTCTCTCGCAGCCGTTTAGAGACTGAATTGTATCCTCTGGGATCGCGTTACGTCGCTGAAATAGAGTAAGTTTCCTGTTTGTGTTAAACTCTTGCCCCTTTTAGGCCTTTGAATGTGTGTCCTTTTCCCCTCCCTCTGTCCGTCTCCGCGTTAATCGCGGAAGTGTCGGCAGTCCTGCCGTTACTGGCGTGGCGGGTTCCGCTCATGAACGGGCCAGATTGGGAAGCTGGTTAGGCTGTGATGGATATGACGTGCTGTCTGTTTGGATTAGCGATGTCTGGGGCAGATCCAGCATTCCTGAACATTTAGTCAGGAAATAATACTGGTCTAAAAAAGTGTCTGCTGTGGCCTGGCCGACAAGATTTAAAGTAACTTTCAGTCTTTGTTTAGCTTTGAGAATGCGTTTACGTTTAGGGACTTAGACACGTGTGTAAATCATGTGGAAATTTGCCCAACTGTAACTAAGTTCCTAAATTAAAGCGTTTTTTATTTTTTATTTTTGAAGTGCTGCTGAAATAAAGGACAGTGTTTGGGATTCCATTGTGCCAGGGTAAAACGGCTGGTGTAGCAGGCTCAGCAGTATGAGATGGATTTCTATAGCAACCACCAAAAACAAGACTTTGTAATCCCTCCCTTAAATAGTCCCCCCCCCTGCTTATACATTCCTGCACTTCTGAAACATTTTTTTGTGTGTTGAGGTGGGGGTGGGGGAGGTGGGGGCTGCTTAACTCACTGGTATCTGATGTGAGCAGAGTGTGTGGAACCGGGTTGGGTAGCCCCGGGGCCAGTCTCGCTAATTGCCTGTGAAACAGTCACACAGCCTCCTGGGAAACTAAAGGGCTGGCCCAGAACCTGTGGACTGGTCTCTCTTTACAAGCACCCGTGGGCTGGTCTCTCTTTACAAGCACCCGTGGGCTGGTCTCTCTTTACGAGCACCGGTGGGCTGGTCTCTCTTTACGAGCACCCGTGGGCTGGTCTCTCTTTACGAGCACCCGTGGGCTGGTCTCTCTTTACGAGCACCCGTGGGCTGGTCTCTCTTTACGAGCACCTGTGGGCTGGTCTCTCTTTACGAGCACCGGTGGGCTGTTCTCTCTTTACGAGCACCTGTGGGATGGTCTCTCTACGTGGGCTGGAGTTCGGTGGGTCCGTCCCGCAGCCGTGAACGAGCGGGAGTGTTTAAGGGCTGTCCCTGTCCCAGTTTCCTGGTCATCGGGACACCGAGTAAAATCGTGTAAACGCTGGGTCATTACTGCTGCCTTAACCGTCTGCATTTGGTGTTCAGTCTTTCACCAGTAGATGGTGGTGATGATGATGAGGGTTGGTGGCTATGCTTCATTGCAGTGCGTTACAGTGTAGTCCTGGATTATTTTGGGCTTTGTTTTGCATTTGTGTGCTAGATTGGGGTCTCCTGACTGCACCTGCAATCTCTCTGTCTGTACTCTTCATATTTCCAGATCTGGTCTAGGTGCAGGGGGATTAATTTAGCAGTAATTAGTGTCTGGAGGTAGACTGCAGGCTTTTCTCAAAACAAAGAGCAGCACATCCCTTTGACTGCAAAGAATGAGATCTTTGTCTCTGAGATGACCTGGTCATTCATATCACACTGGCAGCTCACCCGCCATTGGAGAGACTTTTTCTTTTTCTGTTTTCCTATCAGATAGCCAAAAAAATACACCCCCATATATATATATATATCACACACACACACACACACGGGGCAACATAGCTCAGGAGGTAAGAGGGTTGCCAGTTCGATCCCCCGCACTGGGCGTGTTAGTGTCCCTGAGCAAAACACCTAACCCCTAATTGCTCGCAACGAGCTGATTGGTACCTTGCATGGCAGCCTTTCACCGTTGGTGTGTGTGTGTGTGTGTGAGAGAATGGGTGAATGAGAGGCATCAATTGTAAAGTGCTTTGGATAAAAGCGCTATATAAATGCGGTCCATTTACCATTTACCCACTTATTTGAGTCCGCACCACGGGCTTCCTGGGTCTGTGCTTCAGGCCCCCCTGGTCCGATCCATGTGATGGACCCCCCCAGGATGGGCACTACCTCTGTTGGCCCATTGGATGTGCAGGGCAGTAGTCAGTCAGTCAAACGCTCACCCGCTGCCAGAGATCTCCTTTCAGCTGCATCTCTGTCTCAGCAGACGGCGAGATACGACTCGCCTGTTCCTGTACGTCAGCGCGTTACTGTTCCCATCGGTCATGTTTGTGTTAACTGGGGAGACTGACTGGGAAGAGAGTTTCTTCCTGGGGGGGGGGGGCGGGTGGGGTTACTTTGCCCCGCCCCTTAGGGATGCCCCTCACAGCACAGTGTTCTAAATTCTCTTAGCCCTGTACGCGCGTAACTGTGGCAACGTTATCTTCTCCAGAGTTCCGCGCATATTTTCCAGTGCTTTGACCCAGCTACACTGTATCCGGTTCTGTCTGAAGATCAGCCTGCCTTGTCCCAAGATACTCCGCCCATGTATGGGTTTTCCTGGTCCTGTGTTAGATCTGCCGTCCTGCAGGTTTCCTCTCCAACCCCATCACAGCACACCCTATTCCACAGCTACACATCTGCAGTGAGCTGCTAATTAGCAGAGTCATGTGTGGCTGATCAGGGTTGGAGTGTAAACCTGCAGCATGGTGGATCTCCAGGAGTGGCAGCATGGCTGTGTGGCACAGACGTGTGGAGCGGTTCTGTGCAGATCTGGTTTTAACTGGGTGTGGTCTTTCTGTTTGGTCTTGACCCGGTCTGTTCGCGATCCAGCCTCGCGGTTCTGCTAACACGACACGAGGGCTTCAGACCCCCGGAGGAGTAGTCGTATCCCAGAATGCCCCTGAAGGACCGAGGCGCAGGAAGCAGAGCCTGAATCCGGTTCCCCCAGCTGTGCAGTGCTCAGTTTGTTCAGGAGCTTCTCCTCCGTCGCACGCTGGGAGTTTGCGTTCTCTCCTTTTCCCTCCGTTCCCGGGAACCGCCCGGTTCCGTTTGGGCGTGGCGCGGGGCGCGGGGCGCGGGGGGCGTGTGCCTGCTTGTCTCAGAGCGGCGCCCGAGACTTGGGCCCAGGCCTGTCGCCCTGAGGAACGTCTCACTGCTCCTGCTGTTGAAGAGAGCTGGATCCTCTGGAGAGACTTTTCGGGGGGTTTCCTCAAAATGCCACCCGCCCCCCCCCCCCCCCCCCCCAAGGGTAGAGGCAAAATCCCAACGCTCTCTGCAAATCAGGCGCCGTTTCATCTGCCGCAGGACCAGACTCCGTCGCAGTCATTGTTGGCAGACTGTTCGTGTTCTTTTATTGGGCCCTTCAAGGCGTTGTATTGAGCTCTAAATCAGGATCCCATTCTTATCCTGGACTTATCCTGGAGTGTGGTATCTCATGCCCAATTCTGTGGTATTTTAAAAATGTAGGGGCTTATTCTGAGGAAGTGCAGGAACCGTCGTACCTATAGTGAAAATATTTGGAGTTCCCATGGACGCAAGCCAGTGTTGATTTTAAACGTCAGGCCATATTCTAAAATGACAGACTGCCCAGTTTATCGGTATGAGAGAAGACCCAGGAACCCATAGCCCAGTTCCTCTTTCTCTCAGGCTGTTTGAGTAGCGTGTGCGTGCGTGCGTGCGTGCGTGCGTGCGTGCGTGCGTGCGCGCGCGCGCGGTTTCAGTGAGTTCCACTGACCTGACCGGCCTGCTTTTCAAGTTAGAATTTTTTGATTAACGAACACCACACTGTGTCAGTCACTAGTGATGTCATGAGTGATGTCAGTCACTAGTGATGTCATGAGTGATGTCAGTCACTAGTGATGTCATTAGTGATGTCAGTCACTAGTGATGTCATTAGTGATGTCAGTCACTAGTGATGTCATTAGTGATGTTGGCACGTTGGTTCTTTTTGCTTTTGCCATTGTAGCGGAGAGTGTGGGTCGCGTAGCTCTGTGCTAGGACTGGGTGACGCAGCGCTAGCTCGGTGACGCAGCGCTAGCTCGGCGATACGCTCACTGAACCCTCAGGAAGTGTGTTGGGCTCTTATTTGGCTAACATCCTGTCTAACATCCTGTTTTTTTTGTTTTGTTTTTTTTTCTCCACAGCAGTGTCCACGACATAACAGTTGGTACAAAGGTAGGGCCCCGTCTCTCTCTCTCTCTCTCTCTCTGGGCTTTTACGATGTTTGCGCTCGGGCTGTGGGGGGTGGGGTGGGGAGGTGAGGGGGGGGGGGCGGGCTGGTGTTGGTGCAGGCCTGTGCTCAGGGGGTGGGGTGGGGAGGGGGGGGGGGGGGGGGGCTGGTGTTGGTGCGGGCCTGTGCTCAGGGGGTGGGGTGGGGAGGGGGGGGGGGGGGGGGGCTGGTGTTGGTGCGGGCCTGTGCTCAGGGGGTGGGGTGGGGAGGGGGGGGGGGGGGGGCTGGTGTTGGTGCGGGCCTGTGCTCAGGGGGTGGGGTGGGGAGGTAGGGGGGGGGGGCTGGTGTTGGTGCAGGCCTGTGCTCAGGCTGCGGGGTGGGGAGGTGTTGGTGCAGGCCTGTGCTCAGGGGGTGGGGTGGGGAGGTGGGGGGGGTGGGGGGGTGCTGGTGTTGGTGCGGGCCTGTGCTCAGGGGGTGGGGTGGGGAGGTGGGGGGGGCTGGTGTTGGTGCGGGCCTGTGCTCAGGGTGCCTCTTCGCTGTGCAGTAAGGGCGCTGAGTTGTGTGCAGTCATGCGTACGGAGTCCCTCAGCTCCTGCGCTGTCCACGTCAGCCACTTCCTGCTTTCTACTTCCTGTTTGACTGAGATCTGCGGGTGCGCCAGTCGCTCATTCAGATGTGCACTCCTGAAATGTGCCTTGCTGGCATTTTCTGGATGAAAATTATGCAGATTGTCAAGGAATAGGAACTTTTGTGTGTTTCTTAGCGTTGTGCTTCTTCTGAGTTTAAGTTCTTGAAGATACTTGAATCCTTTGTCTTTACTATTATCCTATTTGGTAGTTCAGTGTTGTTAGAGAGGACGGTATTTGACTTGGCTGTTAAAAGGATTACATTTCATATTATTTTAATTAAGTTTCAAGAGAAGTGTCTGTTCTCCTGGTCTTTGGTGCATGGGGTGTGGGCAGAGCCTGGTGTTGCCGCTCAGGTCAAAGGTCGCTCGCGGTTTGTTCCCTGGGTGTTTGAGAGCCTTATCAGGTGAAGGATCTGAGGACCGCGGTGTGGAGGCTCTGTAGAAGGCCTCGTTATCGGTCGTTAATGAGTAACTGCAGGACTCTGTCCTAGCGCCCGTTCTCCGCTTTACTCACTGACTCATTTACACGGCCATCGCCGAGCATCATGGGAAATGCAGCTGCGGGAGTCAGCCAGTCAGGCTGTGGCAGGGCGGGGCACTCTGCTTGGCTTTGTGCTGCTTTGTGGGTGGAAGTTTAACTCTTGGAAGAAACCAGGTGTGGTTACTGTGCAAGTCAACACAGTGGTTAGATTGAATTGGTGTGTGTGTGTGGTGCTCGTGTGTGTGTGTGTGTGTGTGTGTGTGTGTGGTGCTCGTGTGTGTGTGTGTGTGTGTGTGGTGCTCGCGCGTGTGTGTGTGTGTGTGTGTGTGTGTGGTGCTCGCGCGTGTGTGTGGTGCTCGCGCGTGTGTGTGGTGCTCGCGCGTGTGTGTGGTGCTCGCGCGTGTGTGTGGTGCGGTGCGCGCGTGCGTGTGGTGCTCGCGCGTGTGTGTGGTGCGGTGCGCGCGTGCGTGTGGTGCTCGCGCGTGTGTGTGGTGCGGTGCGCGCGTGCGTGTGGTGCGCGTGTGCGTGTGGTGTGTGGTGTCTGTGGTGTGTGTGTCTGATGGAGCAGTCCTGCCCCTGACCTGCGCTTGTGTTTCTCTCTCAGAGGGGGTCGGACGAGCTCTTCACCTCCTGCCTGTCCAACGGATCCTATATCATGAGCGGTGAGTTTGCCTCTCAAAATCACTGACTGTGTTTCCTGAAACATGCAGCTCTGTGATCTCTCTCTCTCTCTCTCTCTCTCTCTCTCTCTCTCTCTCTCTCTCTCTCTCTCTCTCTCTCTCTCTCTCTCTCTCTCTCAGCGAATGGCAACGACAGTAAGAAGTTCAAAGGTGACATCAGAAGCCCCAGCATTCCGTCACGCGTGGTGCACGTGCGCAAGCTGCCCAATGACATCAACGAGGCCGAGGTCATCTCCCTGGGCCTTCCGTTCGGAAAGGTCACCAACCTGCTCATGCTCAAGGGGAAGAACCAGGTACCCGTCGGCACTACAACTCCCACAATGCACTGGACCAAGCCCTTCATGTGAAGGACCCACATTTTCAGGCAGGCTAGATGTCTTTGGGTTGTTGGAGTTAACAGGAAATTTCTGAGTGAACTGAATTTATTTGATAATCATCAGAAATACACAAGATGGAGTTAAACCAGAAACATCAAGTTCCTTAACTCAAGGATAACAAAGTTAAAGAGCTTATTTCCATTGTGGTTTATTGGAAGTTCAGAAGTTATTGTTCATTGCTTTGAGCTGCTTCACGTTGAGTGTGAGTCTAGCAGGAGTCAGGATGGTTCCAGCTCTCGCTGCTTTGCCCCCTGCTGGCTGTGCTGAGGAACTGCGCTTTTCCTCAGGCCTTCCTGGAGATGAGCACGGAGGAGACAGCTCAGACGATGGTCACCTACTACTCCTCTGTCCCGCCCGTCATCCGCAACCACCCCATATTCATGCAGTACTCCAATCACAAGGAGCTGAAGACCGACAACTCGCCCAATCAGGTGGTGAGTTTGCAGCAGCGTCGGGAGGGGGGCGGGGGGAGGCGCTCGAGTCGGGGTCTTTGGTTAATAGGCGGGGCACAGGCGGCAGGAGAGGACTCTGACACATAATGCATTGTGGGTAGGGATCATGCCCTACAGTCTGGAGGTTGCAGGTGTGATCCCCTGTGGGGGGGGTTGTGTGTGTGTGTGTGTGTGTGTGTGTGTGTGTGTGTGTGTGTGTGTGTGTGTGTGTGTGTGTGTGTGTGTGTGTGTGCGTACGTGTGTATTGTATGTGGTGTGTGTGTGTGTGTGTGCGTGTGTGCTAAGTGAGAAGCTCTCTCTGAAGGGGAATTACAGCACAGCCCTCCCTGACGTGTGCGGTCAGTGTGTGTGGTACCATGACGGACACTCAGCTCTGCTCTGTCTCCCCCCAGAGGGCTCAGGCGGCACTGCAGGCGGTGAACGCGGTGCAGACGGGGGGCATGTCCGTGGGGGGCGTGCCCGGAGTGGGCGTGGCCGGCATGGAGGCGTCGGGGATGGGCGGCCAGAGTCCTGTCCTACGCGTCATCGTGGAGAACCTCTTCTACCCTGTCACGCTCGACGTCCTGCACCAGGTACGCCCCCTCCGAATCGGAGCCCCTGCCCCCTCCGAATCGGAGCCCTGCCCCCTCCGAATCGGAGCCCCTGACCAACGCAGCCTAGCTAAGCCAATAGGAGAGCCTCATTTCAGCTGGGCTAAGCCAATAGGAGAGCCTCATTTCAGCTGGGCTAAGCCAATAGGAGAGCCTCATTTCAGCTGGGCTAAGCCAAGAGGAGAGCCTCATTTCAGCTGGGCTAAGCCAAGAGGAGAGCCTCATTTCAGCTGGGCTAAGCCAAGAGGAGAGCCTCATTTCAGCTGGGCTAAGCCAAGAGGAGAGCCTCATTTCAGCTGGGCTAAGCCAAGAGGAGAGCCTCATTTCAGCTGGGCTAAGCCAAGAGGAGAGCCTCATTTCAGCTGGGCTAAGCCAATAGGAGAGCCTCATTTCAGCTGGGCTAAGCCAAGAGGAGAGCCTCATTTCAGCTGGGCTAAGCCAATAGGAGAGCCTCATTTCAGCTGGGCTAAGCCAAGAGGAGAGCCTCATTTCAGCTGGGCTAAGCCAATAGGAGAGCCTCATTTCAGCTGGGCTAAGCCAAGAGGAGAGCCTCATTTCAGCTGGGCTAAGCCAAGAGGAGAGCCTCATTTCAGCTGGGCTAAGCCAAGAGGAGAGCCTCATTTCAGCTGGGCTAAGCCAAGAGGAGAGCCTCATTTCAGCTGGGCTAAGCCAAGAGGAGAGCCTCATTTCAGCTGGGCTAAGCCAAGAGGAGAGCCTCATTTCAGCTGGGCTAAGCCAAGAGGAGAGCCTCATTTCAGCTGGGCTAAGCCAAGAGGAGAGCCTCATTTCAGCTGGGCTAAGCCAATAGGAGAGCCTCATTTCAGCTGGGCTAAGCCAAGAGGAGAGCCTCATTTCAGCTGGGCTAAGCCAAGAGGAGAGCCTCATTTCAGCTGGGCTAAGCCAAGAGGAGAGCCTCATTTCAGCTGGGCTAAGCCAAGAGGAGAGCCTCATTTCAGCTGGGCTAAGCCAATAGGAGAGCCTCATTTCAGCTGGGCTAAGCCAAGAGGAGAGCCTCATTTCAGCTGGGCTAAGCCAAGAGGAGAGCCTCATTTCAGCTGGGCTAAGCCAAGAGGAGAGCCTCATTTCAGCTGGGCTAAGCCAAGAGGAGAGCCTCATTTCAGCTGGGCTAAGCCAAGAGGAGAGCCTCATTTCAGCTGGGCTAAGCCAAGAGGAGAGCCTCATTTCAGCTGGGCTAAGGCAAATATTTCGTTCATGTTTTTTCTTGTTCATAATGTGTTTTTGCCCTTTTCCCAGATCTTTTCCAAGTTCGGCACCGTGTTGAAGATTATTACCTTCACCAAAAATAACCAGTTCCAAGCGCTGCTCCAGTACGCCGACTCCCTGACCGCGCAGCACGCCAAACTGGTGGGTTGTGATTGGATGGAGGGAATATCCGGGATGTCTGATTTGATGACTTTTTTTTTTTATTTTATTTTTTTATTGACAGCACCCTGCCCTGAGTAATGTAAATTTGTTTGTGTCTGTGCCCAAAGGTTACTGACTGAGTAGTTTTGAGTCACTGACTTGGGATAAGATCCACCTCTGTTTTTTTGTGGGGTGTGGATGCAAAGAGGTGTTGGTCAGCTGACCCTCATAACTGCTGCGATTGGTCCCTCCAGTTGGGCGGTGTATATGCTAAGCGGTGCAGGTCAGCTGACCCTCCTTAACGGCTCTGATTGGTCCCCCAGTCTCTGGACGGGCAGAACATCTACAACGCCTGCTGCACGCTGCGCATCAGCTTCTCCAAGCTCACCAGCCTCAACGTCAAGTACAACAACGACAAGAGCCGGGACTACACCCGCCCCGACCTGCCCACGGGGGACAGCCAGCCCCCCCTCGAGCACCAGGCCATGGCTGCCTTCGGTGAGGCTTCACCCGCCCCCAGCCCCAGCACCAATCACAGCCTCCGCCCTGAAACCCAGTCCTGGTCCCTATAGCCTGCCTGGTGTCTGTCATTTTTTTCTGGGTGTGCCCCTTCCCTGTGCTCTGTGCCCCCTGTGCTCCCTCCCTGTGCTCTGTGCCCCTTCCCTGTGCTCTGTGCCCCCTGTGCCCCCTCCCTGTGCCCTCTGTGCCTCTTCACTGTTAGCTGTGCCGTCTCTTGCAGGTGCCCCTGGGATAATCTCTGCCTCTCCGTACGGAGGTGCCCATGGCTTCCCGCCAACATTCGCCATTCAGCAGGCAGGTCAGTGATGCACCTGTCGCTGTGCGTGTGGGGGTTTAGCGAAAGTCTCTGTGTGGGGGAAGCTCTCGGGGGTAAGCTAAGTGGAGATCCTCATTTCAGTCAGGCTAAGCTAAGGCTAGGTCCCCATTTCAGTCGGGCTAAGCTAAGGCTAGGTCCCCATTTCAGTCGGGCTAAGCTAAGGCTAGGTCCCCATTTCAGTCGGGCTAAGCTAAGGCTAGGTCCTCATTTCAGTCGGGCTAAGCTAAGGATCGGTCCTCATTTCAGTCGGGCTAAGCTAAGGATCGGTCCTCATTTCAGTCGGGCTAAGCTAAGGATCGGTCCTCATTTCAGTCGGGCTAAGCTAAGGATCGGTCCTCATTTCAGTCGGGCTAAGCTAAGGCTAGGTGCTCATTTCAGTCGGGCTAAGCTAATGCTAGGTCCCCATTTCAGTCGGGCTAAGCTAAGGCTAGGTCCTCATTTCAGTCGGGCTAAGCTAAGGCTAGGTCCCATTTCAGTCAGGCTAAGCTAATGCGCGGTTCTCATTTGTGTGCGTTTGCCTCAGGCCTGACGATGCCGGGAGTCCCCGGGGCGCTGGCGTCTCTGGGCATGCCCAGTGCTGCCGCCGCCGCCGCTGCTGCTGCCAGCCGGCTGGGCCTGTCCGGCCTGTCTGGCCTGAGCGCTGCACACTGCGTCCTGCTGGTCAGCAACCTGAACCCTGAGGTCAGCGCTCCTCTCTCACACACACACACTCTCTCTCTCTCTCTCTCTCTCTCTCTCTCTCTCTCTCTCTCTCTCTCTCTCTCTCTCTCTCTCTCTCTCTCTCTCTCTCTGGGCTGGGTGGGGCTGTGTCAGACTGTAGTACTGTGTTGCAGTTTTGGCATGCTCTGGGCCTTTGGAAAACTGCAGCCAATGCAACTTAGAGTGGCACTTTAGCCTGTGCTGTACCTGTGTCTGTACTGTGGCCTAGGAGCCATTGCACAGTCTCCGGACTCCTGTTCCCAGGACTGTTTAATTTAAATCTGTTTCCAGGGGTGGAGCTGGCCACGCCCAGGCCCTGGCTGGTCCAATCAGCCGGTCCTGTGGACGTTGGCTCCGCCCCCCTGGGCCAGATTGACATGCCTTCTCGGTGTGACTGTAAATACTGTCTGTGTCTTTCGTGATATTTCTTCTCCTTTTTTGTGTTCCTGTAGGTTTTGGGGAGTGTGGGGCGGGGAATCATTGCCATTTATAATTTATTAAACCATTTTTACTAGCATTTTACTCTGCAGAGTGGAGCATCTCATTCCTTTTGTGTGTACTGACCTTGTTTTTGTTTTCTTTTACCTTTTTTTTCCTTGTTTCTCTCCCTCCCTCCCTCCCCCCATTTTTCCCTCTTCCCTCCCCACTTTTTTTGTTTTAATACCTTCACCTGGATCTTACTCTGCCAACTGACTGCACGCCCCCTCCCCTTTCCCTTCCCCCCCAAAAATAAAATAAAATCTAATTCTGCTTCCGGTGTTCAAATGGATAATATTGAACGCACCTACGAAAATGGGGTCGGGGGGGAATGAATGTTTGGAAACCAAAACTAAATACCCCACTCCCACCACCACACCCCCCTCCTCCTCCCCTTCCTCCCCCCTCCCTCTCCCAAATGTCACCCATCTCCATGGTCCAACCACCCGGTTTTCTGGCCCATTTCCTGTGGATCTGCTTGGCTGTGGACATGTTGGACCTCCACTGTCCCATCTTTCCCTGTCTCTTCCCCCCTCGCTGCCTTCCTCTGCTGTCTTAAAGAGCGTAACGCCCAATTGCCTCTTTACTCTCTTCGGTATGTTCTCATTGGCTTCCTTATTATTATTTATTATCATTATTGCTGCTGTTATCCTTATTGTCATTATTATTGTTTTAGCTTTAGCATTATTGCCCTGGTTTTGGTTGTTCTTGTGTTAATTTACGTGTGTGTGTGTGTGTGTGTGTGTGTGTATATATATAATTTATATTTTTTTAGCAGAGAGTTGGAGTGCCTTCTTGTTTTTAGGTGTGTCTGTTTTGCGTGTTTTGAAAATTTGGTTTACTATTAAAAAAATATATAAAAAAAGGCTACAGCATTTTCCTGGCTTTAGGAACATTGAGGAGAAGCTGCTCCTAGTTTGGCTTTTGAGGCCTTGTGATGGTCTGGCCCAGAGCGGGACGATATCCCGCAACAATAATCATCAGTAACGATCATCTCCACCAGGTGGCGCATCGCCTTTCTTTTTGCTTTTTCTCATTTTCTCCTGATACTTAAGACAGCCAATCAGCAGCAAGGCCTCACTACTTCCAAGCACCCACGCTGTGTGTTTGGTGTCATCACAAGCAAGCTGCAAGGCCTTGCTGCTGATTGGCTGTCTTAAGCACCCAATAGGTGACATTTCTCCCTGAGAAGCATTTTACATGTCCTCTGCAGTGTGGATTCTTACTACTGCATTGGTGACGATTAAAGGAAAAGAAAAGAGATCGTTACTGCATTTGATTATTGTTGTACATTGCCCCAGTCCTAATTGGGCCTGTGTCCTCTTTGATCTCTTATGTTTTCAATGAAGCTTTTTAGCATTGCTCTTTAAAAAAAATAAATAAATAAATAAATAATAATAAAAAAATGATATACGGTATTCTAAAAGCTTTTCTAATGCCTGGAAATGCTGTATCTTCCTCATAGACTCTGTTCCTCCACGCACTCCTCAGATTCTGCATGTGTGATTTGTTTTGCATGTCTGTTTTCTCCCCTGTAACACTGTGGGCTTGTGTTCAGCCATTTCGGGAGTAAAGTACACTTACTTTTTTTGCTCAGTCTGCCGTTTTAAATTGAACTCTTTCCTCGTTAAGCTGTCGCCTGGTGGCCATGACTAGTCCCGCCCCCTGCCCTACCCCCCCACCTCCTGGTGTTCTTAAGCCCCGCCCACTCCCCCTCTCCCAGGTTCCCCCCCTCAGCCCCTCTGGCTGTTATTTCTGTAATCCAGATTATACCGGTCAGAAGCGTTGGGTTCTGGTGCTGAGCTCATTTTTGTCCAGCCGTGCAAAGCCTTTGTGTTCTGCGGTCTTTTGAAGCCCCTGAGATTCCAGCCTTAAGTGGGAGTTGCGCTGGCGAGTGATCGTTTGTGGGTTTACAGCACGGACTGCGCTGCTGAAGTTGCTGTGCGGTTTGTGCAGCTTTCGCGCTAAACGGGTTAGCCACGGAGCTCATTGGGGAGACTGGAGATTTAACGCTAGCTTTGCTAGCGGCCCATTTGGAGTAGCGCCTGTCTTAAGACTCCGATCTCTCTGCTCTCAAGAGTTGTGCTAGAAAGCCTAGCTGTTTTTTTTCCCCACTATGTTTGAAAGCAGAAAGACACTGTGGTGCCACAGCTGTATGGGGCAGATTTTTGGGTCTAAAAAAACACTGAATTGGGATTTAATATCGTGTGTAATTCAAATGCCCGTCTGATCATAGACCCTTCAGATCCAGCTCCACTTCCTGCTGTGCTCTCATTAGCAGGGCTAAAGGCTTAATGTTGACATTTTTAAATGTTGGCAAAAAAGTGTCCATCGTACAGCAAACTCTGGGTTGGGTTGAGTTGTAATGTTGGATGCTGGGAGACGAAGTCCATGGCTGCAGGTTGTGGTAGGGCTGTTTACACTAGCTTGGGAAATTACCCATCAGCACCCCCTCACCCCCAAAGTATGGTTGGCTTAGGCCTCTGCTCTTAGGTTATGAGTGCATTGCTGCGCATGGCCGTGTCCAGCCTTCTAGGTCTGATCTGTAGTGTTGTCTGTAGGGCCCCTGTGTCTATGGGGCCCCTGTGTCTGTAGGGCCCCTGTGTCTATGGGGCCCCTGTGTCTGTAGGGCCCCTGTGTCTATGGGGCCCCTGTGTCTGTAGAGCCCCTGTGCCTGTTGGTCCTCTGTGTCTGAGGAGCCCCTGTGTCTGTTGGTCCTCTGTGTCTGAGGAGCCCCTGTGTCTGTAGGGCCTCTGTCTGACGAGCCCCTGTGTCTGTTGGGCCTCTGTGTCTGAGGAGCCCCTGTGTCTGTTGGGCCTCTGTGTCTGAGGAGCCCCTGTGTCTGTTGGTCCTCTGTGTCTGAGGGGCCCCTGTGTCTGTAGGGTCTCTGTCTGAGGAGCCCCTGTGTCTGAGGGGCCCCTGTGTCTGTTGGTCCTCTGTGTCTGAGGAGCCCCTGTGTCTGAGGGGCCTCTGTGTCTGAAATGTATTGCAGGCAGGGAGTGTAAACTGTGGGCCCAGGCTTGGTCTGTCTCACGGTTCTGTGCTGCCCCCTACAGGTGTGTACGGCGATGTCATGAGGGTCAAGATCCTGTTTAACAAGAAGGACAACGCACTGGTACAGATGGCCGACGGAACCCAGGCTCAACTCGGTACCGCCCTTTTCCTGTTTGGCCACACCCCTTTCCTCTTCAGCCATGTTCTTGTCACCATTGGCTGTATTGTTGAGACAGTAAAGTTGCTAGTACGGCCGTGTCGAGTACCTGTGTTCAGTAAAGTTGCTGGTGCGGCCGTGTTGAGTAAATGTGTTCAGTAAAGTTGCTAGTGCGGCCGTGTTGAGTGGCTGTTGAGGGACAGTGCTAACGCGGCGGCTCGGTTTCCGTAGCGATGAGCCACCTGAACGGGCAGAAGCTGCACGGGAAGGCGATCCGCGTGACTCTGTCCAAGCACACCACGGTGCAGCTGCCCCGCGAGGGCCACGAGGACCAGGGCCTCACCAAGGACTACAGCACCTCGCCCCTGCACCGCTTCAAAAAGCCCGGCTCCAAGAACTACCAGAACATCTTCCCCCCGTCCGCCACCCTGCACCTGTCCAACATCCCGTACGTCTGCCCGCACGCACCCTCCTGCCGGCCTCGGCCTCTGCACCCTCATTCTGAGGACGGAAACAAGTCCACGTGGTTCCCTAAACTCCGATAAGCAATGAGACACGGCTGAGTAGCGTGATCTGAAGCCCTGCTGCTCCTGTTGTACTCCTCATTTTCAGCCTCAGTTCACACGCAGTGTTTGTGTAACTTCTGTATGGTGCTGGTCCCTTATTCTCCCCCGGTAACGTTTGCTTATCGTTCTCTCAGGCCGTCCGTGGTGGAAGACGACCTGAAGTCTCTGTTCGCCAGCTCTGGGGCCTTGGTCAAGGCCTTCAAGTTTTTCCAGTGAGTTCCGTGCGCGTGCCACTGCCGACACTCGTCTCACACACAAGCATCTATGTATTTTTTACAATATAATGGAATGTTCTGTTTCTGAACACATTGACCCAGATACTTTTTTTTTTTTTTTTTTTTTTGGTAAAGTATTTCCAAATGCTTAAAGTGTGACTCCAAAAATGGAATTTTGTGCACGGTTGTGTTGGTGTTCATTCTGAATGTTGGTTGTGTTGGTGTTCATCCTGAATGTTGGTTGTGTTGGTGTTCATCCTGAATGTTGGTTGTGTTGGTGTTCATCCTGAATGTTGGTTGTGTTGGTGTTCATTCTGAATGTTGGTTGTGTTGGTGTTCATTCTGAATGTTGGTTGTGTTGGTGTTCATTCTGAACGTTGGTTGTGTTGGTGTTCATCCTGAATGTTGGTTGTGTTGGTGTTCATTCTGAACGTTGGTTGTGTTGGTGTTCATCCTGAATGTTGGTTGTGTTGGTGTTCATCCTGAACGTTGGTTGTGTTGGTGTTCATCCTGAACGGTCCTGTTTCAGGAAAGACCGCAAGATGGCGCTGATCCAGATGAGCTCGGTGGAAGAGGCCATCGAGTCGCTGATCGAATTCCACAACCACGACCTGGGAGAGAACCACCACCTGCGCGTGTCTTTCTCCAAGTCCACCATCTGAGGGGGCGGAGCCCTGGAGGCGCCGCCCACAACGGACTCATGGACCCGCTCACTCAGATCATTCCTCTGTATAAACACACACGTATACGCACATGCATGTACACACCCCTTCACCCAACGCCTGCACCACTGGGACCACGTATGCCAGGACTGCTCCTCGCGCCTGTGTGTACACACACACACACACACACATGCGCGCGCGCACGCGCACACACGCACGCGCACGCACACGCACACACACACCCGCGTGTGTATACACGCCGCCTCCATTTAGAGCCTTTATTATACCAGCCTTCATGCTTCGACTCTGGACCCCGGGGGTGAGGGGACTCCTGGAGAACCAACTGCTGCTCCGCGCCCTCCACCCTCCGCCCACCGCCCTCCACCCTTCACCCTTCACCCGCTCAATAGGCATCCCACCCCCTCCCCCCACCCCCTCCTGCTCAGTGAGGGTATATACTTTCCTCTCTATTGCACTCTCCCTTTCTCTCTGTCTCTCTCTCTCACACACACACACACACACACACACACACACACACACACACACACTCTCTCTCTCTCTCTCTGTGCCTTGAAAGCAGTCCTATTCAGGTTCCTCTCCCTCTGTGGGTTTACACCACTGTGTGTCCAGGCCGGTGTGTCCAGGTGTAGGCAGTGTGTTACACATCTTTGCTCATCTCTCCACTCTTAGACCTTTTCACTGTCACCCTTTGCCTTTTTAAACTTATAAAGACATTTCTGCTTTGAAATTCTTCTCTTTGACAAGATGTCAAAATGTAAACCCAGCCTGATATACATTTTGTTGACTGTTTACAGCTGTTCTTGATTCCATATTTGGTTTTGTTGTAGGTGGAGATTTGGTGTAGAAATCATGGTTATGTGGTTTTTATACATGTCAGTAGGTGTCTTAATCTGATGGTTTTTTTCGTTTTGTCACATTAAGGCATCTACATATCTAGGGAGAGCTTGTACCCCTACCAAAACAGAACCAAAGTTCAGTTCTCAGAGGTGTTGATGGGATATGTAGTCCAGAGCTTGTATAGAGGAATAACCCCAGACAACTATGGACTCCACCTCCCAGCAACAGCTTGTTGTTGGTCAGAGCTGTTCAGATTCCCCATTTTGTGTAAAAAAAAACAAAAAAAAAAAACATTTTTTTAATTCCTTTTTTTTTAAAAATGAGCCCACGTCAGTCTTAAACCTGTATATCTTATTTACTGTTTGTGTCTATATAGATCAGCATTTCCATTCCATTTTATAATTTTTAAATTTATGCAATGATTGTGTTTTGTGCAAATTGAATATTGTGCATCTGTCATTTCCTCTATACTGTAGTTGGGCTGTGGGGGGGAGGGGGGGGTCACTGGGCTTTCTGCTGTGCCTTGGTCATGTCTTAAACTCCTCCCACTTTATTAGTCTTAATTCCGCTCCTCCTGCTCAGAGGTCCTGCCCCCTCACAGTCAAGGAGTCCTCTGATTGGCTGAGGCAGAACCCACCACCTTCCACTTTACTTCCCTTGATTAAGGAGACGCGGTGCCTCGACAGGTGTCCCATTCCAAAAAAACAAGACAAAAATAAACCGGCTCGCGCAGGCTTCTGTAGCGGAACACCCCCCCCCCCCCTTAAAAACGATGGAGCAAATCATCAGCAGCGCGATGTGCTACAAACGCTCCATTAGCCCACTTTAGCGCTGTAACGGGGACCTGGACCTGGGGGGGTAATGGGACCTGGACCTGGGGGGTAGCGGGGACCTGGGGGGGTAACGGGGGACCTGGGGGGGTAGCGGGGACCTGGGGGGGTAACGGGGGACCTGGGGGGGTAGCGGGGACCTGGGGGGGGGGGGGGTAACGGGGGACCTGGGGGGGTAACGGGACCTGGGGGGTGACGGGCACCTGGGGGGTAACGGGGACCTGGGGGGGGGGGGGACCGACTCGTTGCGCTGTCCGGACGGTAACGTGCTTTACTCTGAGTGTGAAGTCCCGGTGGCGTTTCGGGGTGGAGCCCTCGCCCCCACGCTGCTAACAAAGCGCTGTGTACCCCCCCCCGCTCTCCACCGCCGCGGCCTTCCAGGGGCACGTCTTAACTGGGACAGTCCTGTAGTCCAGGGGGTGTCCAGTTTCTCTCTGAAAAAGGGCTGGTGTGGGTGCAGGTTTAGTGCTGGGCTAAAACAAAAACCTGCACCCCTGCTGGCCCTTTTAGGAGACGAATCGGACACCCCTGTTTTAGTGCCTACAAGTTTTCATTTCTTAATTTTTTATTTCCCCCCTCTCTTGTGGGACAAACTTCAGCTCTTTAGATTTGTGTACCTTGAACAGAGTTTATTTTCCTTTTTTGAGATTTATGTAGTTAAACGACAAAACGAGAAGTTTTGTATGGATTTTGTAGACGAGGTGTGAAGCAATAAATGAAACAGTTTCAGGACAGGCACATCCCGGACCAAAGCAAGCCCTCTCGCCCCCCACCCCCCCACCCCCCTAGTGTCAGGGGTGCGGTTTGGGGACAGACCACCCCTGCTGCTGGCTGAGCGGCCCTCTACCCTACCACACCGCTTGGTAACTGGGGAAACGGGGGCGGGCAGATTTTGTACATTTTGTTTTGACAACGGCGAGTCAGAGCCGTAAAAAAAAAAAGATTTTGTATTTTGGGAAAAGAAAAATAAACGTATTATAACCTTCCCCCCCCCCCCTGTTTTGGAAACCCCCACCCACCCAACACTCTACACCTTTTCTGCCTTCTCAATAAACTTTTCATTTATCCTTCCCCGCTGGGCTGGGTTTGTGTCTCCTGTCCTGTCGCTGCGCGCCTGCCTGTGCCAGCGTAACGTTTCTCACTTCCTGTTCTTTTAACCATCAGTCCTGCTGCTTCGGGGACTTCCTGTGTCCCAGCATTCCTGCAGCCCAAGCTTGGCCGCCGTCAAAGATGGTGGAGTGAATGCAAGATGATGGAAGTCAAGGGTGAATGGGGTGTGCGATTTGCGGTCAGGGAACTTGATGAATGTGTTGAGATATTTTAGTGTCAGTATTTTTGTGAATACTGTCGGCCTTAAGCAGAGTGATTTATTGCTGGCTGGCTCATAAGCCAGCTCCAGTCACAAGTCTTCCAAATGAAAGCCAAACTTCCATCATAAATGTTAACAAGGGTGTGAACTACATGGAAGGAGGTGATGGAAGTTTTATATCGAATATTCAGCTAGAGGGAACTTCTCCAAGAGACTGCCTGGATAAAGCAATGTTATCACCTTTTTACCCCTTCGAACATGATGCCTCTGAAAATCAAAAATAAAAAAATGTTATCGCTTGATATTCATGCCGCCTGTTTAGGCGTGGCGCATGCAACGTTTTCGCCACCAGAGGGAGACAAACCGCTGGCCTTGCAGGACGTTATTTCCGTTCGCTGAGCGCGTTGCGGTTTCGCAGTAGTTCTGCCATGCACTCTTAATGAGCGCAGGCTGGTGGAGTCCTGGGGTGGCGTGTGCAGTCCGTTCTGATATATGTGGAGCAGACATCATGGGTCATGACCCGTGTGGTTATGGGTTTAAATCCCCTCGCTGCGTCCATGAGCGCCGTTGTGTACTGCGCTGACTTCAGCAATCATCTCGTGTGATGACTTTACATTCAGTCAGCACCGTAAGAGCTGTGAGCTCCGTGCGACGCCGCAGACGAGCGACTGCTCAGCCGCTACACCATGAGAATAATCATCTCCAGCACCGGCGGGGCGGCGCTGGAAGTGCGTGCGTGCGCTGAAACCGGATTCCGCAAATTCTTCTGAGACGGGCAGAGACGGCGCACGTACAGACCGGCTCAATATCTGCGCACAGGCAGGGGGGAGAGGGGGGGGAGGGGGTCGAGAAGCAATTTGAAGATGTAATAACCGCCCGTTAATGATTACCGCGAGCTTGAAAGCAACGTGGAGACGTTTACAGCGCAATTAATAAGAGAGCGTTTCTTTATCAAGCCAGCCGATGTCATACTGCTGAAATAATGAGCTTTGAAAAGCGGGACCGGAGAATCACGGTCCCAGCTGTGCGGCCCACAGATTGCTTTGTCAGGGAGCAATTTATCTTAAACGATTTCTTTACTCAAACCAGGGGATCTGAAGTTGAGGCTCTAATGGGCCTTACTTTGGACTACAAAACAGTTGGCACCTCGAGTAAGTCGCTCGCTCTCTCGCTGGCATGCAGAAGCATCTGGAAAATGTTAAAATTGAGGTTTTCAGTTTTTTTTTTGGGGGGGGGGGGGGGGGCTCACATTGTCTCGTTTTTTTTTTAAAACCCCTTCAGTGTGGTACTGAGCAGTAGCCTAATATTGTGACAGGTGAAGTTGGCTTGCTGGCACTTGAAGGGGTCCTGTTGTGGAAAGCAGCCTGCCCAAGACCGGACTGTGGATAAGATTAAAGGGGGGTCGTCGGGGCTGGGGGCTCTTACCACTGCAGGATTGTACAAATTGACAAAAAAGACGGGTTTTATTCATTCATATGTGATGGAAAGTGTACCCTAGTTACGGCATCGTGAAACGAATAATAGCGTCAAAAATATATTTGCCGTCACTGCATTTTCCCCCAGCAGCCTCTGCTGCATTCCGTAATCGGAGCGAGCGGTTCGGTGGATTCGGCAGCGCGTGGTTTCCGCCGGGGCTCGAGAATCCGCCGGCGGGTGTCGGTTTCGTCGCGCTCCTGTCCGCGCGTGGGGGGCAGGGGAGCCGCGGGCTCTATTTGCGCTCTGTCTCTGATCTCTCAGAGTCAACTTTCAATCCTCGGCGCTGGGCGCATATTGACTTTTACTTCTCTCCGCCTCGTTGGGGTAAGCGGGCGGGGGCACCTGCTGACAGCAGGGTTTCGATCGTGCACTCAGAGTGTAAAGACGGGCGGGGTGAACACGGGCACTGGTTCAGAAAGGTGCTCAAAAACGTTTTTACTGGAAGGAAGTGCCGGGTAGTTTTTATTTATTTATTTATTTATTATTTATTTATTTATTTATTTATTTATTTTTTTTTTTTTTTTTTTTTTATTTTTATTTTTATTTATTTTTATTTATTTATTTAGAAAGGAGGCGATTATAACCTTGAAACTCTTCCTGCCCGGGGCTGTAGACTGTTCCAGCAGCGCCGCTAACTCATTGATGTAAATACTGAACAGTTTTGGGCTCCGGTTCAGCCCTGCCCCACCCCCTGTTTTAGCGCGAGGAACTCTGTTCTTCAGTCACCAGTTTTCACTGAGTACACTGGTTTAATTCTGTCATAACCTTTACTCCCTACACCACTTTTGTAGTATAATCCCTCACTGCAAATGAAGCACGCAAAGATTTTTCCATTTTTTTGTCTGGACGTGTTCATTAGGATGTGTGAGGCGTAAATATGATGGGTGGCACGATGATTTTGGAGAAATTCAATTTGACTTTTCCTCAAAACGTTGTGCTCATTAAGGAAGGTTACAGCTCTTGAATTTAGGGTGCTAGAGAATACCTTCTGCAGATTATTGTCTACACAAATGCCTCTAAATGTTGGGGTGTAATTAATCTCCTTTTATAAGTTGGGGGTGTAAGCCCCCCAGTTCCAGATCTCAAGCAGAGCTTCCTGCATCTCTGGGGGGGGGGGGGGTGGGGGGTGGGTTTGGGGCCTGTTTTTCAGCATTTTATTTTTAGTCCCATCCAGACCACAAGATTTCTCCCTCCCTCCTTCCCTCCCTCTACCGCCTTCTCTGTGGTCTCTTACTCTCTCTCCCTCTATTCTCTCTCTCTTGGCCATGCTATTGCCATGTTTGGGGGGGGGGGGGCAAGTTCAGGTCAGAAGAATTCTGTTGATGATTTCTGACTACGGTTTATTTTCATTCTCTCTTTTTATCATTGTATGTATTTATGTTCTTTCTGGTGTTATTTATTTTTGTTTTCTGTTGATTTTTAGTTTTATTTTTAGTTCATTTTTGCCTTATTTTAGTGTAACGAATTGACAACAATGTTCAAATAAAGGGGCATGAAAGTCAAATCAATTCTTTCTCTATTGTCTTTCTCACTATATATTCTCAGTCTATCCCTCTATTCTCTCTCTCCCCCTCTCTCTGTCTTCACTCTCTCCCTCTATTCTCTCTCTGCCCCTCTCTCTGTCTTCACTCTCTCCCTCTATTCTCTCTTTGCCCCTCTCTCTGTATTCTCTCTCCCTCTCTCTCTCTCTCTCTCTCTCTCTACATCTTTCTTCCAGGTGGCAGATGGTACCCTGGCACTGGGGTGTTTGGGTTCTGGGTGAGTCAGGCCATTGTATTTTGTTTTGGTTTTGTTTGTTTGTACAGCAGAGCTCTGCTCCAGATGGACAGTTTTCTGCAGAAAACACATGTGCATTTGTACATCTTGTTTGCCTTAAACTTTTCTTTGATTCCCTTGAAGAGCAACCAAGCCCTGGACCCTGTATGACTGAGGTGGGAGCTCTGTGTGTGTGCGTGCGCGTGTGCGTGTGTGTGTGTGTGTGTGTAAGTGCATGCATGTGAGTGGGTTTGTGTGTGTGTAAGTGCATGCATATGTGTGCGTGTGTATGCATGTGTGTGCGTGTGAGTGGGTGTGTGCGTGTGTGTGTATGCATGCATGTGTGTGAGAGTGTGTGTCCGCATGTGTGCATGCATGCATGCGCTTATTGTGTGTGAGTGTGTGTGTGTGTGTAGGTGTGTGCGTGTGTGTGAGCGCTGGATAAACACACAGCTCTGGATTTCGCGAAAACCTCCCCCCCAACCCCCATGTTCCTCAGAGGAGAACCGGCCCAAAACTGACAGCACTGAGCTCATCACATCTCCATCACGCAACCTCCCGGTAACCATGCCTACCTCAGCATCAGCACCAAAACTGCAGCCACTGCAAACTTTCACCTGTCACTCATCCTCTGTCTCATTCTCTCAACTATGTCTCTCTCTCTCTCTCTCTTTCTCTGTCTCTCTGCATTGCAGAAGTAAACGTGTAAATGCATTTGTACACGTGTAACTGTCTGTATCTACAGGGACTGTGAATATGCAGTCCAACCCTGCTACCATCTGCCTGCTTTGAATACATCAGATCACTTTAAACCCCTCTCGCCCCCTCCACCCCCCTTCCTCTCTCTCTCTCTCCCCTTCACCCCTTCCCCCCATTCCCCTCCCCCCACATTTTCTGACAGCTGAGGTCCCTGAGCAGAAGGCTTGATTGACAGGTTAGATTCAGAACTGGATGATGGCAGTTAGGGAGTGTGTATGTGTGTGTGTGAGTATGTATGTACCTGTGCCTGTGTGTGTGTGTATGTGCCTGTGAGTGTGTGTGTGTGTGTCTGTGTGTGTCCCTCTGAGACCCCGCCTCATGACCATACTGACCAATCCCAGGGCTTCATCTGCTCCAGGAGGGGTGGAGCCATGCACTGTCAATCACTGACTCCTTTAACCAATCAAAACGCTCAAATCGCTCTGATGCCTCTGTGCACCTGGAGGTTCTCATGGCCCTTCAGACTTCTCTTTCTTTATTTTTCTCCCCCCACTTTTCATTTATTTATTTTAACGATATTAGCGCTGTGCTCAAACAGAGGCCACGCTCTCCCCTCCTTAAGCCCGGACACGCCCGGCTCAGGCTCAGGGAAGGTTCAGCCCTGCAGTCCTGGGTTTGAGAAGACCCACCACCGCTGTGTGACCCCGTCACCTATTCTTAACGCTGATGACTCAACGGTGTGGGGTAGACATCCGGACCCAACCGTGTGGGGTGGACACCCTGACCCATCCGTGTGGGGTAGACATCCGGATCTCAACGTGAAATGGGACTAATTTTGCGCCTTTGTTCTGGTGAGAACTCGACCTGAAATAACCTCCTGCAGTACACTTTGCTAATCCCTTTAAAAAAATGTATCAACCTCACAGTCCAGTCCCCACCTAATGGAGCGTGGAGATGTATGTGGAGGATATATCGACGTCCATTAGCGGATAAGAGTGCGGGTTCCTTTCTGCTGGGGTGTGGATGCCAGGTTTGAGCCTCTGTCTGCCTGGGAGTGGATGCCAGGTTTGAGCCTCTGTCTGCTTCCTCTTACCCTGGCAGAGCGACAGGGAAGCAGGGAAATGAACCTCTGCTAAATCTGGCAACCAGACGGATGTGCTGATTGCTGTACGCTGCTCCTGCCGTCAAAACGCTTTAAATAAATATAAATTTTGATTCCTGTGGGTGTGAACCCCAGCCAACTGGATATTTCTGCATTCGTGTATAAATCAAATTTATTTACATATTAATTTTAGTAAAACTGGGGCATTTCTGACCCTGTGACTGAGTCCATCGCCACTGGTTTACGTCCCATGACTCTGGCCTCCATCACCCAGAACCAAATGTGATGATGTCACAGTTTGAGTGATGTCACATTTTGAGGGGTACCACTGAGCGATGTCACAGTTTGAGTGATGTCACCGTTCGAGGGGCATAACTGAGTGATGTCACAGTTTGAGGGGCATGACTGAGCGATGTCACAATTTGAGGGGCAGTTTGAGTCATAGTTTTGTCTCCTCCTCAGACATTCTGTGTCCCTCGGCCAACCTCTTCTGTAACATGAAATCTCGCTTTTTGAAATATGTGGAGTTTTCTTTATGGCAGTGGCGTGCGAGTGTGTGTCTGGGCAGTACCACGGAGTACAGGGAGCACAGGTTACAGAGAGCAGGTAACACAGGGAGCACAGGTAACGGAGTGCAGGTAACACAGGGAGCACAGGTAACGGAGTGCGGGTAACACAGGGAGCACAGGTTACAGAGAGCAGGTAACACAGGGAGCACAGGTTACAGAGAGCAGGTAACACAGGGAGCACAGGTTACAGAGAGCAGGTAATACAGGGAGCACAGGTTACAGAGAGCAGGTAACACAGGGAGCACAGGTAACGGAGTGCGGGTAACACAGGGAGCACAGGTAACGGAGTGCAGGTAACACAGGGAGTACAGGTTACAGAGTGCAGGTAACACAGGGAGCACAGGTAACGGAGTGCAGGTAACACAGGGAGCACAGGTAACGGAGTGCAGTTAACACAAGGAGCACAGGTAACGGAGTGCGGGTAACACAGAGAGCACAGTTTACAGAGAGCAGGTAACACAGGGAGCACAGGTAACAGAGTGCAGTTAACACAGGGAGCACAGGTTCCATTCCGCAGAGCGGTTTGTATTTTCTGTTCATACAGATGGATTTTGTGGAAATTCAGGTTGAGTGCCGTTGCTCAGGTGTAAAAATGGCATTGTCCCAGCCCCAGGATTCAGCCGTGCAGCCCCCTGCAGTCGTGCCTGTGGGCGCAGGTGTGAATGATGGGCGTGTTCGGGGCTAAGGCAGAGCGGGCGCTCATTTGTAGAGGCTCATGGGATGGGTAGCTGGTAATTGGTGTTTACACGACCTCTGTTGCATTTGCTCACCATTAGCATCACACGCCCCTCTCCCCCCCCACAGCCAGCTTTAGGTCTGCTCCATGAGGTAATTAAACCAGGGGGAAGGTTTCTGAAGCAGTAAAGTCCCCCTGAAGGACGTAAATGGTATTTAGGGTGAATAAATCCTGAGCAGACTGAGCGAGCTGCACTGAGCCGACGCAGAATGTGCGCTGTTGTTTTTGCGTACGGTGGAATGTGAGTGTTGCCAGGTTACCACCCTGTCAAGAGGGAGTCATCGCTTACTCTAATGGGCCTGGATCACCAGCCGAATGCTCCTTCTCTCTCTCACACACTCTATCTCTCCCCCTCTCTTTCTTCCTCTCTCCCTCCCCCTCTCTTTCTCTCTCTCTCCCTCCCCCTCTCTCTCTCTCTCTCCCTCCTTCCCTCTCTTTCTCTCTCTCTCCCTCCCCCTCTCTTTCTCTCTCTCTCCCTCCTTCCCTCTCTTTCTCTCTCTCTCCCTCCCCCTCTCTTTCTTCCTCTCTCCCTCCCCCTCTCTTTCTCTCTCTCTCTCTCCCTCCCCCTCTCTTTCTCTCTCTCTCCCTCCTTCCCTCTCTCTCTCACTCCTCATGCAGCCGATGGCTGTGTGTGTTTAAGTTATCTGGGTTTAGGGTTGAACCTGCACAGATTTGGGCTGGGCCCAGTCTGCCCGTTAATGGGGGGGGGGGGGGGGGGAGTGAGTGCTTTGCTCTTGCTGTAGTGTTTGAGTGTTTGACAGTGTGAAGGGAGGCATGCTTTGAGTTAATCCTCCAAAGAGGAGAGTCAGGGAGATGAGTCAGAGAGAGAAAGGGGGACTGGGGGGGGGGGGGGGGGCGGGGGTACTGGGGGGACTGGGGGGGTGGGCTGGGTGGAAGGGGGGGAAGGGAGTACTATGAGCATTCAGAGTCAATTTGGAGAGGAACATAAATAAACCAATGATCAGTGGCTCTTAGATTTTCTGTTCAGCTTCCATAGGAGCCCCCGCCACACTACTGTCACTTCACCCCCCTGAAAAAGCATTTCAGACAAATACGCACATACACAGGGGCAAATACGCACATACACAGGGGCAAATACACACATACACAGGGGCAAATACACACATACACAGGGGCAAATACACACATACACAATAATAATAATAATTATTATTATTATTATTATTAGGAATAATAATTAAAGGAAATGGTCATTTTTATTTTGGTTACACAACTTTAAGGAACAAAAAATGGAACATTTTAAGTACTTAAAACATACTTAAAAATAATAATTCGAACATGGTCAAATACTGCAACTTTACACTACAAACGGATCAAACTGACAAAAACACCCAAGTGTCCTTTGTCAAATCCGTCAAATTTCATGTGTCCTGCAGGGGGCGCAGTTACATCAGGACAAATCCGACTAACAAGGACAGAAGATCCGTTTAACTGTAAACACTGGCAGTGAAGTTTAAAAGAATTCTTAAATTGATTAAATAATTGCTGCCTCATTGATTCCCCCGTACTTTCTGTAATAATGGTGTTTGACAAAGAGTAATGCAATTCACTTCATACGTCCTCAATTAAATACATTGATTATTTATCCTTGGGGAGTTACCCTTTCAAAAAAGGTATAATTACAGCATAATTAAGCGACGTGGCGGTCTGCATCTCGGAGCATTTGCATTCTGTATATTTGCGGGTTAAATTCGGCAAATATTAGGACTTGTTAAAAAAAGACCTGCCATTTAAATACACTGGCGTATTCGTAACCATGAAAAAATTACCTAAATCGCTAAAAACTGTACTAATTGATATCTGCGGCAATATTAACGCGATGAGATTAGAGGCCCTTTCATTGCAGCGAATCAGACACCCATTAGAATCACAGTTGTATTAATCGTCGGACGCTCATCTTTTAACTGTACAGAATCACAATTATTTTTTTTGAAGCTGCAGAATAATTGCAATGCATGTGTGCACTTAAAAAAGTAATTAATCAGGAGCACACCATACATACTTCACATCACATGCTTGTGGCATTTGGCTTGATATCGCATTTTAAATGCCATTCAAAGTTAAATTCCTTTGTTATGCCATTTAGAATCAAGGGCAAATGGGCTCAAAGCAAATAAGCCAAGAACACAGCTCTGAATAGGCTATCGGAGAGGAGTCAGGCCTTAAGACCAAACCACAGACGGAACGGTCTCTCCGGGCCCGCGAGCTGCCCCTCCCTCGGCATCAGAGTGCAGCGTTGAAGTCGCGCGACGTGCGGCGGAGGGTGCGGAGCGCGCAGGAGGGGAATTGTGGAGAATCGAAACGGACTCGTGCGAGCCACGCTGTGCATACCGGGAGTGCGTGAAGACGCCGGGAGCGTTTGGGCTTTAAACCGCGCACCGAGGAGAGTGAGGAAGAACACACAACACTAACGGAAACCGGTCTGTTCTCAAGGGCATTAAAATTACAAGGCGGTATGAATTTCAACTTTGGTATGAATGCGCGGACTCGTCTGTAAATAGAGGGAGAAAATAGAGGAGGAGAAACAAAACAAAACACACTGTGGACCTGTCAACTTTTGCATTTATAAATGGAGGAAAGAGCTAAATAGAAACAACATATTCTGCTAACGTGTTCTTTTATTTCGCATCCTTGGCTGTGGGGAAACCGAAGCTCTGGATAAGTCGTTGGTTTGCGTAAAGCTCGGTCCTTCTCCTGCTGCAGAACAACTGTGGCGTTCCGTATCAGAATACAAGAAAGAAACGCGACTACGAGGCATTGCGCATTTTGACAACATCGCCTATATTTCTAGTGCAAACGCGACGTGGGTGTAATAAAAATTAAAAAAAACATGTATGCGTGAAGCCGTGGGTAGCCTATGTTGGACTGGCTGTAATTATAGTTCTGTGTTTCGGAATGTGTGGATGGTAAGCGACCTGAAGTTATAGGAAGTTGTTCTGGACAGAGATGGATTCACGGTGTCAAATGCCACTGCGGATGCTACTCCTCACATATTTTTGACAAGACATAATAAGCGCCCGAGTTTGTTTTGCCTAACTTTTAATTTTTTGTATTTTTTATTTTTTGAAAAGCGAGAATGGCGTTTCGTAATCTTGGGACTGTTCACAACACGGAATGTTTGCGGGGTGCCTCGCGAGCAGTTGTGGCAAAGCATGCAGGGAGAACCACAGCTTGAAAAAAAAAACTTTTTAACGCGCGGCTGTTTTCATTGAAGAAAAATCAGATAAGGAATGAATGAACATCGACGCTCTTCATCTGCGCGCGCTCTCCTCTGACACGGTCGGAAAATTCGAGTTTAAGGGAATAAAAAAAAAAAAGAGTGCTTCGCGGAATTAAGTTTATCTCTAATTGGAAAATCGAAACAGTTTCGCATGTGTAATTAAGCTGGCGACTCCCCATTAAGCAATATCAATACCCCATTAAAATCTCTCCCCTTGCTTTCGGCTACCGAGCACAAGCGCGAGTTTACCGAATGGAGTTGTCACTTCTGGTTTTAACCCTCGCGTGTCGCGCGTGGGCGTGGGCCGAGGAGAAGGTGATCTCGGACAGACACGCCGTCTACTGGAACAGCACCAATCCCAGGTAAGCGCGCGGGGCAAAGATAATGGCACAAGGGGCTTCAACAAAGGAAACTGACTATATAATCAAGTGTTGGCATAGTGTAGCCTACATATTATTAGATTCCAGAAACTCATAAGTTCAGCGGTCGACGAAAGCGTTGAAAACATATTTTGGAAGAAGCTAAAATGCAATGTTTGTTTTAAAATCATAAGTAATCACAAAGCTCCAAATGGTTTGAGTGAATCACTCTCAACGTTCATGCATAAAGAAGTCTGTGAAAGAATCAGGGTTTAGTCCTTTTTCTCCTGTTTTACACCTGTCGAACATTCATGGCGTTTATTGTTTTATCTTCCACATTCGTGGGAAGCTAAAGGTGAGGTGTTTGGGACTTGGCATATATGTGCAATTGAACACTTAATTCAGCTGGTGGGAATCTCAAATCAATCTGTGATGGTGTTCATAAAACACAAAGATTCAAAACAATAAAACGAGTCGAAGGTGTAGAAGCCCGATGGAAAAGGAGTCACAGAACCTGTCGGCTCGCCGCTCTCTGGCACACACACAAAAAAAAGGAAAGGTAAAAGGTATCTGTACCAGTGCTCTTAATTAGGCCATTGCACGGTTATTAACCGTGGCACGCAGCACGTTTTTTAATGAACGTTAACCGTAGGGGTAAACGTGCTAGACTATGTAAGGCCCGCGCACAAAAAAATGTGTACAGAGCCGTGAAAAAGTATCCAGGAAATTCCAAAACAGATGAGGGGGAAAAAGCTGTTAATGTATTAATCTGGAAAGGGTTACAAAGCCATTTCTAAGGCTCCGGGACTCCACCGAACCACAGCGAGGGCTATTATCTCCCAATGGAGAACGCTTGAAACAGTGCTTGAAAAAACTTTGTGGTGACTACTTAACTCTGATGGTAAGGTTCTATATGAGTAAGGCTTAGATTCGAAAGGGTTGCTGCAATCAAGCCTGACTGTGGTCAATCAGCTGAATTCAATTATCAATTAAATCTGGCTAAGTGGTTGCTTGAGTACCTAAGGGAGAAATTACTTTTTCCACATGGGTGATATGGGTGTTTAATAAATAAATGAAATATTTTTAAAAATGAGTTTTGTGTTTACTCGGTTTCCCTTTGTGTAATGTTACATTTTTTCCTAAAGATCTGGATCCAATCAGTGTGACAAATATGGAATAATAGAGGAAATCAGGAAGGGGGCAAATGCTTTTTTCACGGCACTGTGTCCTACTGCGCGCTCGCGAGGATGCATTAATTGGATTCCAGAATAAACGAAACAATTTGTGGTGCTGCGGGAGTGTTTTTGCCGCCTGCTCAGCGGTAAAGGCTCGCGGGCCGTAATGACGTGACGTACACGTTCTATTATTTTATTTGTGTACAGCACTTTGGTCAACACCAGTTGTTTTTAAATGTGCTTTATAAATAAAATTTACTTACTTACTTACAAGCCTGTCGGATGGACATGGTATCGGCTGATCGGTGCTTAAAGGCTTTGAAACGTCCTGCAGCTGCGCGTTGTAACGTTATGAACAAAGCAAGTCGGGCTGACGGCGAACAGTAGTATTTTATTGTTATGGCAACAGTGGAAGTAGGCTGCAACTGATACAACGATATATAGAGCCCGTTAGCCAGCCAACCCATGAGTCTTTTACTCTCGCTTTTACTACCAAACTGTCAGTATCATCTGTGTATAATAATATAATAATCAACACTACTTTTGATAAATATTTGTTTTGGACTATTGTTACTTGCTCAAATGTGCTTAAGTAAACTTCCTGTTGTATGAACCCAATGCGTAGGGGACATTTGCTTTAACTTTCTGAGTAATACTAATCGCGAATAATTTCACGATAAATTGTTTGGCAGGCCAGGCCACATTTTGGCCATAAATATAAATGTTACCAAAATGTTTCACAGATATGGCAGTCTTTTCAACCAGAGTTGAACAAGAGTACAAATGGCACACGTTTGTTTTTATCGACAAATGTATTTTCTGGAGCTGCATCGATGGATTATGTAAAATGTAAGTAGCTGTCTGAAGACAGGTTGGCTCTGTAGTGGTACTTTTGTTTACAGAGTGCAGGCTATCTGCTCTGTTATATGTGTGGATATGGAGCGCTGGTCCTTTTCTGTAGGTGTAGGTGTGCAGTTGCAGGGAGTGTGTACTGTAGGCCTGTGTGATTGTGTAGGTGCAGGGTGTGTGTACTGTAGGCCTGTGTGGGTGCAGGGTGTGTGTACTGTAGGACTGTGTGATTGTGTGGGTGCAGGGTGTGTGTACTGTAGGCCTGTGTGATTGTGTGGGTGCAGGGTGTGTGTACTGTAGGCCTGTGTGGGTGCAGGGAGTGTGTACTGTATGCCTGTGCGGGTGCAGGGTGTGTGTAGTGTAGGCCTGTGTGATTGTGTGGGTGCAGGGTGAGTGTACTGTAGGCCTTTGTGTGGGTGCAGGGTGTGTGTACTGTAGGCCTGTGTGGGTGCAGGGTGTGTGTACTGTAGGCCTTTGTGATTGTGTGGGTGCAGGGTGAGTGTACTGTAAGCCTGTGTGGGTGCAGGGTGTGTGTACCGTAGGCCAGTGTGATTGTGTGGGTGCAGGGTGTGTGTACTGTAGGCCTGTGTGATTGTGTGGGTGCAGGGTGAGTGTACTGTAGGCCTGTGTGGGTGCAGGGTGTGTGTACCGTAGGCCAGTGTGATTGTGTGGGTGCAGGGTGAGTGTACTGTAGGCCTGTGTGATTGTGTGGGTGCAGGGTGAGTGTACTGTAGGCCTGTGTGGGTGCAGGGTGAGTGTACTGTAGGCCTGTGTGGGTGCAGGGTGTGTGTACTGTAGGACTGTGTGATTGTGTGGGTGCAGGGTGTGTGTACCGTGGGCCTGTGTGATTGTGTGGGTGCAGGGTGTGTGTACTGTAGGCCTGTGTGGGTGCAGGGTGTGTGTACTGTAGGCCTGTGTGATTGTGTGGGTGCAGGGTGAGTGTACTGTAGGCCTGTGTGGGTGCAGGGTGTGTGTACCGTAGGACTGTGTGATTGTGTGGGTGCAGGGTGTGTGTACTGTAGGCCTGTGTGGGTGCAGGGAGTGTGCGTGCTGAGTGCTGGCCTAAGCTGTGGTGGTGGCGGTGCTGTGCTGCGTAGGCCCCACTCCACATCAAGAGCTGACATGCTAATGAGGGGAGAAGAGAGGCGCTGTGTGTTTACCAGGGATCTGCGTGTGGTAAACAAACACTGAAGACGTTCTGCTGTTTTTCATTACGTGTAGTGTGTGCCCCCTCCCCCCATATGCGCGCACACACACCCACACACACCTCTCAACCAGCTGTCTCCATCGCTGTTAAATCTGAATGTGCCTCATTATAAATTATAATGCCTGACCCACATTTACTCAGGAGGCAACTGCACCTCCTGAAAAAAGATCTGTGTCTGTTCTCCCTTGGGAGAGAGGTGTCTGTTAGCCGTTAGCAGCGCGGTGCCTGTTAGCCGTTAGCAGCGCGGTGTCTGTTAGCCGTTAGCAGCTCGGTGCCTGTTAGCCGTTAGCAGCGCGGTCCCTGTTAGCCGTTAGCAGCGCAGTGCCTGTTAGCCGTTAGCAGCGCGGTCCCTGTTAGCCGTTAGCAGCACAGTGCCTGTTAGCCGTTAGCAGCGCGGTCCCTGTTAGCCGTTAGCAGAGCGGTCCCTGTTAGCCGTTAGCAGCGCGGTCCCTGTTAGCCGTTAGCAGAGAAATGTCTGTTAGACGTTAGCAGGGATGTGCCTGTTAGCCGTTAGCAGACCGGTGTCTGTTAGCCATTAGCAGACAGGTGGCTGTTAGCCATTAGCAATGCGGTGGCCGTTAGCCGTTAGCAGAGCAGTGTTTGTTTGGTGGCTGTTAGCCGTTAGCGGATGGGTGGCTGTTAGGGAAAACTGGCAGGATGTAATTTTTCCAGATGATGTGGGAGTGAACAAACCCGAAAAAGGCCAGAACAGCGAATTTCCCTTGGAGAGGGGGGCTCTGCAGACGACCCCAGAGACTCGTATGATGGCGCAGGAAGTGACTCTACGCTGCCGGGGGCTCTGCAGGCGACCCCAGAGACTCGTATGATGCGGGCGCAGGAAGTGACTCTACGCCGAGTGTCATTCGCACAGAGGCCCCGTCAACCGGCTCAATCCGGCGGATGAGCGAGGAACTCCTACTCAGAACAGGCCGTAGGAGGAAGTGAGGAACTCCTACTCAGAACAGGCCGTAGAAGGAAGTGAGGAACTCCTACTCAGAACAGGCCGTAGAAGGAAGTGAGGAACTCCTACTCAGAACAGGCCGTAGGAGGAAGTGAGGAACTCCTACTCAGAACAGGCCGTAGGAGGAAGTGAGGAACTCCTACTCAGAACAGGCCGTAGGAGGAAGTGAGGAACTCCTACTCAGAACAGGCCGTAGGAGGAAGTGAGGAACTCCTACTCAGAACAGGCCGTAGGAGGAAGTGAGGAACTCCTACTCAGAACAGGCCGTAGGAGGAAGTGAGGAACTCCTACTCAGAACAGGCCGTAGAAGGAAGTGAGGAACTCCTACTCAGAACAGGCCGTAGGAGGAAGTGAGGAACTCCTACTCAGAACAGGCCGTAGGAGGAAGTGACATTTCAAAAAGCCAGGGATGAGCAGATTTATTATGACATGAAGTGCACAAAGCAGGGAAGCATGATAATGGCTTTTATTGGAACTGAAAATGTTTCAACATTACAGACCCTTTTGTGCACTTGCATTTCTGCTTCCCACGGCTTATTTTCCCAGGAAAACCACGGTGAGATTGAGGTCTCTTTTTCGAGGGGCACCAGGTACATACGCACGGTAATAAAAACAGTGTTGCCATGATGAGGCACAGGCACACCGGCGCATAAGACAGGCTGTAATGTGCAATGCTGAGAGCAGATTAAAAGCGGGTGTACTCCTCACTTAAAGTATTTAATAATTTGAATTCAGAGAAAAGTATTAACCTGGTCAGATTAAGTGAATCATGAAGAGTAATCCAGTTTTTGAGTGTGTAGTAATTAAAAGCGCATTTCCTGAGTTCTCTGCCAGGTTTAGGAATTTTAGAAAGCCAGAACTTTCTGGAAAGAGGCGGCTGGCTGCTAACCTTCCAGGTTAGCACAGAGCTGAGGTGAGGAGGGAGCTGTACTGCAGTGGCTGGGCAGGTGAGGAGGGAGCTGTACTGCAGTGGCTGGGCAGGTGAGGAGGGAGCTGTACTGCAGTGGCTGGGCAGGTGAGGAGGGAGCTGTACTGCAGTGGCTGGACAGGTGAGGAGGGAGCTGTACTGCAGTGGCTGGACAGGTGAGGAGGGAGCTGTACTGCAGTGGCTGGGCAGGTGAGAAGGGAGCTGTACTGCAGTGGCTGGACAGGTGAGGAGGGAGCTGTACTGCAGTGGCTGGACAGGTGAGGAGGGAGCTGTACTGCAGTGGCTGGACAGGTGAGGAGGGAGCTGTACTGCAGTGGCTGGACAGGTGAGGAGGGAGCTGTACTGCAGTGGCTGGGCAGGTGAGGAGGGAGTTGTACTGCAGTGGCTGGGCAGGTGAAGAGGTGAGAGCGTGTGGGCCTGCATGGCATCAGTGAAGCCGAGCCAGACCACAGACCATGGTGACGGGTCAGTAACTTTATAGTTACTGTATAGTTTTCGTTAGGCCAGTTCATTAGGAGAGAACAATATTACAAGTTTTCCATTTTTTATCACCCTTTAGTGTGAATGTTTGCGGTAAAACGGAAGCAAACTGAACTGGTTGTGTTTCTGACGTAGTTTCAGGGCTCTGCAGGTATGATCTGTCTGAACCTGCTGCTGGTAGGTCAGAGCAAAAAAAAAACTTTTGGAGATAAAGAGTTTTTCCAGAGCCAGGAACTGACCACTGGATAAAATCTTCAACACAGCACTCCCAGTCTCTTCCTGTCTGACAGGACATATGGGGAATATGATCAGTAAACTACATATCCCATGATTCACCTTGCCCGGCACAACCAGGGCTTCCTACGCACGATTGGTTCCTGAGATTCCCTTGTGTAGGCTGGGTTTTGTTCCAGCTCAGATGGTTGTATCCAGCATCTAATGAGCTGTTAATTGAGCTGTAGTCTGAAGGAGGCTATATTTTACACACCTGATTGGCTGACTGATGAATTGGTTAATGAATTGATTGACTGACAGGCAAAATCTCCCTGTGGGAAATTAAGGCTTCAGAAAGCAAGTGGCAAAGAGCTAATCCTGTATTCTGAGTAAAAATAAATAAATAAATGATGCAAGTAACGAAAAGTCACATTCTCAGATCTCAATTACCTTTACTGATTACGGGTTTGGCTGTGAACAGAAACCAGTATACACATGGGTCCTCAAGAATGCGATGTGCACACCCTGTAGTACTTGGAGCAGGGCTGCCCAATCCTGTTCCTGGAGATCTGCCGCCCTGTGGGTTTTCATTTCAACCCTAATTTAGCAAACCTGATTCTACTAATTGGCAGCTCAATGAGATCTCTAGTTGTCGAATGAGGTGCGCTTTCTTTAGGGTTGGAGTGAAAACCTGCGGGACGGCCGATCTCCAGGAACAGGAAAGGGCAGCCCTGTTTTACAGCATGAAAGCAGCCGGGCTTCTTCTTTTGTGGTGGTGGTGGAGTTGACCAATTGAACCTATAGGTGGAGGAAGCAGTGCTGCCACCTGCTGTACTGGAGTGTAAATGCAGGCCTTCGTTCATGAAATCGGCATGAATGTTAACCTCCTGGGAGGCTGAAGGGTAGGAACTGTACTGCACTCCTGAGGATCCCTTTCTGCTGAAAAATTTCTACAAAACGGGTTACGCTAAGCAAAACATGAAAGCATTTGGAGGAATTTAGTTGCATTACATTGCAGGTATTTAGCAGACTTATCCAGAACATAACTTTTTACACAGCATTTACATTGCATCTATTTATATAGCTGGATATATACTGAAGCAATGCAGGTTAAGTACCTGGCTCAAGGGTACAACGGCAGTGTCCTACCGGGGAATCGAACCTACGACCTTCAGGTTACAAGACCAGTTCCTTACCCATTATACTATACTGCCGCCCAGTTCTGAATATTGCTGAACACAGTTGTGAAGTTCCTGCAGGTTGCTGATGGATTTTGAGGACAGGGGAAGTAGTGAACCCCCTGGGAGAAGAGGGGTGGGGGCGTGGGGTGTGAAAATTCCCCCCGGTGCCCCCGTCTTTCTTCCTCCCCCCTCTGCGTCTCCAGACTCTCTCATCCTCTTTGTTAATGTGAATTGTAATTATGTCCTTTATAATTTAGACCTGGCTGAGGAGAGGCTTTGAGTGAGTAATGCATTTGTAAGTGTCGCGACACCAGAACTGATGAATAATTCACTGGGGCTCATCGCTGGGTGCTTGGCGGCGAAGGAAACTTTTAATGCGTGTGTTACAGTGTAGGGCATTATTAATATCCATAAGTCATACACACACTCATACAAGGAATCCGTGTTTATCACCTCTGTGCCTTTGTGTGTAAACACACGCATATACACCTGCATACGTCTGCACACACACACACACACACACACACACACACACGCGCATTAATGGACACACCGTCCTTTCTGACTCCACTGAATTTACCTGGGCTGCAGGTTGCTCAAGGTGCAGCGTGGGTAGGCTGCAGGTTGCGCATGGTGCAGCGTGGGTAGGCTGCAGGTTGCTCAAGGTGCAGCGTGGGTAGGCTGCAGGTTGCGCAAGGTGCAGCATGGGTAGGCTGCATGTTGCGCATGGTGCAGCGTGGTTAAACACTCCAGGTTGCGCATGGTGCAGCGTGGGTAGGCTGCAGGTTGCGCATGGTGCAGCGTGGGTAGGCTGCAGGTTGCGCATGGTGCAGCGTGGGTAGGCTGCAGGTTGCGCATGGTGCAGCGTGGGTAAGCTGCAGGTTGCGCAAGGTGCAGCGTGGGTAGGCTGCAGGTTGCTCAAGGTACAGCGTGGGTAGGCTGCAGGTTGCGCATGGTGCAGCGTGGGTAGGCTGCAGGTTGCACAAGGTGCAGCGTGGGTAGGCTGCAGGTTGCTCAAGGTGCAGCGTGGGTAGGCTGCAGGTTGCTCAAGGTGCAGCGTGGGTAGGCTGCAGGTTGCTCAAGGTGCAGCGTGGGTAAGCTGCAGGTTGCTCAAGGTGCAGCGTGGGTAGGCTGCAGGTTGCGCATGGTGCAGCGTGGGTAGGCTGCAGGTTGCGCAAGGTGCAGCGTGGGTAGGCTGCAGGTTGCGCAAGGTGCAGCGTGGGTAGGCTGCAGGTTGCGCATGGTGCAGCGTGGGTAGGCTGCAGGTTGCGCATGGTGCGGCGTGGGTAGGCTGCAGGTTGCGCATGGTGCGGCGTGGGTAGGCTGCAGGTTGCGCATGGTGCAGTGTGGTTAAACACTGCAGGTTGTGCATGGTAGCTGTGTTGTAGCTGTGTCATAGCACAGTCGTAGAGCACTGCTGGGATGTTGCAGGTCTCCCAGGTGCTGTGGCAGCTCATCCACAGGGTTCCACTTCTATTTTTGGGGTCCATCTTTCAAAAGACCTCTTCCTCTCCCCGCTCCCCCTCTCCCCACTTCCCACTCCAAGGCTCTACGCCTCTTCAAAAACTGTCTTCAGTGTGCGGGGGAGGGGCTGGGGGGGGGGGGGGACACTCAGGTTCGATCTTCGGAAAGGATCCTAAAAGGAGCAGAGGCCTTGGGGAGTTTCTGCTCCATGTTGGAGTGGAACAGTGATCGTTTTTCCTGCATAACCGTGGGTGGTGTGTTCATTCATCCGTCCGTCTGTCCGTCTGTCTGTCCCCACGAGGCCTGTACCCACAGTTTCGTGCCCCAGGGACTCCGGCCTGAGATGCAAGCCTCTCGCTCCCTTAGAGCTTAAAACGCCCCAAACAGCGAATCCACATGCCTCTCCATGTGCCCCCCCCACACCCTCCTGAACACGTGAGCCCACCCCCACTCCCTCCACCCCACTGCCTCTCAGCCTGGGGGGGGCGAGCAGGGGGGCCGGCCTGTGTTTCCCTTGCGCTGGAAGATGGAGTGTGTGTGTGCATATGTGTGTGTGTGTGTGCGCGTGCATGCATGCCTGTGTGTGTATATGTATGTGTGTGTGTGTGTGTCAGTTTTTGTTGGAATAAGGGAGTGTGTGTGTGTGTGAGTGTGTGTTTGCATGGGAGTAAGGGAGTGTGTGTGTACATGTATTTATATGAAATAGATCCACCAGTTCTTTACCCTGAAGAAAGAAATGTCAGAAGGAACAGGAAGAGGAGTGTGATGAAAAGCGGGGGGGGGGGGGGGGGGGGCTGGTTAACCAGCTGCCATCTCAAACCTGCCGTCCCAAATCCACCATCCCAAACCCAGCGGAACCAAATCTGTCGCTGTTTCAGTGACAGCCGGTCGCTCACTACTGTAACACCCCAAAACGTTTCTAACGTTGCTTTCACTGGCACGACAAAGCCCTGCTTCACCCACAAATCTCCATTTCATGCCTCATTTTCCAAAACCCCTAAGCACATTGTTACGGGCAAGAAAGAAAGAAATGCATGATGGGATGCCTCGCATTGTTTCTGCGATCCGGACCGAAAGTGGTGGAGAGAAATTTCTTTTCATTAGTTTTACTTTTGAATAATTCCAACATCAGCAGAAACTGTGTACTACAGTGGGGACAAAGGAAGGGAGTATTTTAAAGCGTGATATGGATACGATCTGCTTTGAGAGTTTGGGCGGTTGAACGGCATGTTTGGCTGAAGGCTTGTGTGATTTATAGATTAGGGGATCTGTATTCAGCCATCGTCTGCACGCCCGTGTGACCGCTCTCTTTCCTCTGATCCAGAGCCCGCGCGCGCTCCTCTGTCTGGCCACAGCCTGAATTAGGCTTTTAAACACGCAGATGCTGAAATGCTGTTGTGAAATGCTGTTAATTAGATAATCAGTCTGGAGGAGGGGTGCTGAGAGAGAGAGAGAGAGAGAGGTGGGAGGGAGGGGGTGAGGGAGAGAGGGAGAGCAAGAGAGTGAGAGCTCTGAGCTCCTGCAGTGTTGGATGAAGAAGCAACATTGCATCACTATCTGGATTGGCTTATTATGGTCATGTGACCCACTGAATTGCCGACACAGCTGCAATGGAGTGTTGCTTTATTACTAAAAACTGCAGGGATGGGCTGGTGTGAAAGGTGCGTAGAGCTCTGTACCTCCCCACAGGCAGGGACACGTGTCCCCCCCCCCTCCACTCCCCAGAGCTCTGCAGCAAGGTGCTGGAACTCTGTGCAATCTGATCCCAGGACTACGTTTCCCAGCATGCCCTACAAACAGGAAGTGCTAATCCCCCAGTCTGAGCTGTGGGCCCTGAGTGCTTGTCAGGTTGAGTCCATTGCGGAGCGGCTATTGATCGGCATGGTGATCCAGAGGGAACTGTGAGAGATCCTGCAGTTCCTCCTCCTTACCTCCTCCCCGGCAGGGTGGAGATGATCGAGGAGCAGAGTGGAGCGTCGGGGGGGGGGGGGGGGTTGTTGGGGTGTTACTGTCCCCCTCACGCCCTGTGAATCCCAGACTCACTGCAACTCCTGCCGCCGCAAGCGTGGCACTCAATTAAAGGGGGATTGATTAGGCAGCGCGCTAACTTACGCTCTCCTATTGATCATAATTCACTTCCATTATTTCACAACATGCTCAGGAGCCCCCCTCCCCCTCCCCCCCCCCCCCCCACCACTCTCTAGGCTGATAAACGGCTCTGGGGACCAGGCCTTTCAGGATAATCTGGAGTGTTTTAAATAGCCGCAGATTACTCCTGAAAGTTGGAAATGGGAAACGTTATTCAGAGGCATGGACGCTCCCCTCCTGTATGACTGTGTTTGGCACAGTAAAAGTCTCTGCTTTATTGAAGGCAGTTTGGGGAATTAGTATGGAGACAGTTTCATGTATATATAGACTGTATTAAGTCTGCAGTAAGCCTCAGTGTGCGGGTAGTTTAGGCCTGTAGTAAGCCTCAGTGTGGGAGTAGTTTAGGTCTGCAGTAAGCCTGAGTGTGGGGGTAGTTTAGGCCTGGGGTAAGCCTGAGTGTGGGGGTAGTTTAGGCCTGCAGTAAGCCTCAGTGTGGGGGCAGGTTAGGCCTGCAGTAAGCCTCAGTGTGGGGGTGGTTTAGGCCTGCAGTAAGCCTCAGTGTGGGGGTAGGTTAGGCCTGCAGTAAGCCTCAGTGTGGGGGTAGTTTAGGCCTGCAGTAAGCCTCAGTGTGGGAGTAGGTTAGGCCTGCAGTAAGCCTCAGTGTGGGGGTGGTTTAGGCCTGCAGTAAGCCTCAGTGTGGGGGTTGTTTAGGCCTGGGGTAAGCCTGAGTGTAGGGGTAGTTTAGGCCTGCAGTAAGCCTGAGTGTAGGGGTAGTTTAGGCCTGCAGTAAGCCTCAGTGTGGGGGTGGTTTAGGCCTGCAGTAAGCCTCAGTGTGGGGGTTGTTTAGGCCTGGGGTAAGCCTGAGTGTAGGGATAGTTTAGGCCTGCAGTAAGCCTGAGTGTAGGGGTAGTTTAGGCCTGCAGTAAGCCTCAGTGTGGGGGTGGTTTAAGCCTGCAGTAAGCCTCAGTGTGGGGGTAGTTTAGGCCTGGGGTAAGCCAGTCAGGGCTTCTCTCCACAAAATATATCCTCTCTCTTTTTCTTGTTCATTATTTTTCACTCCAGAGAAATACATATTTACTGATGGGGTTTTCTCAGGGCATATCTGTGTTCTCTGTGACACAGCTCCCAGCCCTGGGTTCCTCAGAGTGACGGTGTGCTAACAGTAAAACAGAAACAACGACAGCCAACCACCGCCCCCAACCAACAGCGTATAATATCAGTTTCCTGCTTTTTACACTGTGCATCCATGACAGAACTGCAATGTGATCTAGCAGTAAGGTAAGAGCCAAAGCCCTTTGGACCCGGTGTACCTGAAAACAAGCTACAGGACATTTAGTACAGACGGGGCATTCAGTACAGACAGGATATCCAGTACAGACAGGGCATTCAGTACGGACAGGGAATACAGTACGGACAGGATATCCAGTACAGACAGCATACAGTACAGACGGGGCATTCAGTACAGACAGGATATCCAGTACAGACAGGGCATTCAGTACAGACAAAGCATACACTACTTACAGGGCCCGTATTACATATACTAACATGGTCAGGTCTTGCTGGGTGGTGGTGTGTGCGTATCTAATTCCAGATGCGGTCCCATTGGGCCCATTTGGTGACAAATGGGGGGGGACATTTACACCCCTCATTAGGGAGGACTCACTGTCACAGGGGCCTTTAATCTGCTCTGTGGGACGGTGTGGCAGGATTAGAAACCCGCTCTTAAATACGGATCTGTGATAATGATTCACTGATTCATTTTCACATTAAACCCTTTGGGTTCAGACGCACACAGAAATGACCCGTCTCCCACTAAGAGCCCGTCTCTCCCGCTAAGAGCCCGTCTCCCCCGCTAAGAGCCCGTCTCTCCCGCCAAGAGCCCGTCTCTCCCGCCAAGAGCCCGTCTCTCCCACTAAGAGCCCGTCTCTCCCGCTAAGAGCCCGTCTCCCCCGCTAAGAGCCCGTCTCTCCCGCCAAGAGCCCGTCTCTCCCGCTAAGAGCCCGTCTCCCCCGCTAAGAGCCCGTCTCTCCCGCCAAGAGCCCGTCTCTCCCGCTAAGAGCCCGTCTCTCCCGCCAAGAGCCCGTCTCTCCCACTAAGAGCCCGTCTCTCCCGCTAAGAGCCCGTCTCCCCCGCTAAGAGCCCGTCTCTCCCGCTAAGAGCCCGTCTCTCCCGCCAAGAGCCCGTCTCTCCCGCCAAGAGCCCGTCTCTCCCACTAAGAGCCCGTCTCTCCCGCTAAGAGCCCGTCTCTCCCGCTAAGAGCCCGTCTCTCCCGCCAAGAGCCCGTCTCTCCCACTAAGAGCCCGTCTCTCCCGCCAAGAGCCCGTCTCTCCCGCTAAGAGCCCGTCTCTCCCGCCAAGAGCCCGTCTCTCCCGCCAAGAGCCCGTCTCTCCCGCTAAGAGCCCGTCTCCCCCGCTGAGAGCCCGTCTCCCCCGCTGAGAGCCCGTCTCTCCCGCTGAGAGCCCGTCTCTCCCGCTAAGAGCTCGTCTCTCTCGCCAAGAGCCCGTCTCTCCCGCTAAGAGCCCGTCTCTCCCGCCAAGAGCCCGTCTCTCCCGCCAAGAGCCCGTCTCCCCCGCCAAGAGCCCGTCTCCCCCGCTAAGAGCCCGTCTCTCCCGCTAAGAGCCCGTCTCTCCCGCTAAGAGCCCGTCTCCCCCGCTAAGAGCCCGTCCCTCCCGCCAAGAGCCCGTCTCTCCCGCTAAGAGCCCGTCCCTCCCGCTAAGAGCCCGTCTCTCCCGCTAAGAGCCCGTCTCTCCCGCTAAGAGCCCGTCTCTCCCGCTAAGAGCCCGTCTCCCGTGCCTTTGTCGCGGCCGGAGCGAGTCGGCGGGAGCCGGCTGTGGAACAGCAGTACCGTCACACTGCGCTGGACATGATCACGCCACAGACGCAGTCTTCTGAACGACAGCTTAAATCTTTGATGTAAGCAAGTCAGCTCGTTAGTTATGAAAAGTGATGATTTCATAAGCGGGTTTTGGGGTTCCTCGCTCTCTGTCCCAGTTCCTGGGCCGCGGTCGCCTGGCGATTATGAGCGGAATCGGAACAGCGCCATGAGCGGGAGCTCTGAGCGAACCCCTCAGCCGGACTCAGACCTCTCTGTGTTATTCTTCTTATCTTACTCCTCTCCTACTCCTCTCTTACTCCTCTCCTACTCCTCTCTTTACTCCTCTGTTACTCCTCTCTTACTCCTCTCTTTACTCCTCTGTTACTCCTCTCTTACTCCTCTCCTACTCCTCTGTTACTCCTCTCTTACTCCTCTCCTACTCCTCTCTTTACTCCTCTGTTACTCCTCTCTTTACTCCTCTGTTACTCCTCTCTTACTCCTCTCTTTACTCCTCTGTTACTCCTCTTTTACTCCTCTCTTTACTCCTCTGTTACTCCTCTCCTACTCCTCTCTTTACTCCTCTGTTACTCCTCTTTTACTCCTCTCTTTACTCCTCTGTTACTCCTCTCTTTACTCCTCTTACTCCTCTCTTACTCTTCTTTTTACTCCTCTCTTTTCTCTTATTCCTCTTTTTACTTCTGTCTTACTCCTCTCTTACTCCTCTTTTTACTCCTCTCTTGCTGCTCTCTTTACTCTTCTCTTATTCCTTTTTTACTCCTCTCTTTACTCCTCTTTTTACTCTTCTCTTACTCCTCCTTTTACTCCTCTCTTACTCTTCTTTTTACTCCTCTCTTTTCTCTTATTCCTCTTTTTACTTCTGTCTTACTCCTCTCTTATTCCTCTTTTTACTCCTCTCTTGCTGCTCTCTTTACTCTTCTCTTACTCCTCCTTTTACTCCTCTCCTACTCTTATCTTACTCCTCTGTTATGCTATTTCTGCAGCTGCCAGTCTTTATGTCATTTCCCCTCCCACAGTTTCAGGTGAGTGCTTGTTTATTTCCTGCTGTTGTGGGGAGTGCTTATTTCCTGCCATTGTGGGGAGTGCTTATTTCCTGCCATTGTGGGGAGTGTTTATTTCCTGCCGTTGTGGGGAGTGCTTATTTCCTGCCGTTGTGGGGAGTGCTTATTTCCTGCCGTTGTGGGGAGTGCTTATTTCCTGCCGTTGTGGGGAGTGCTTATTTCCTGCCGTAGTAGGGAGTGTTTATTTCCTGCCGTTGTGGGGAGTGCTTATTTCCTGCCGTTGTGGGGAGTGTTTATTTCCTGCCGTAGTGGGGAGTGTTTATTTCCTGCCGTTGTGGGGAGTGTTTATTTCCTGCCATTGTGGGGTTTATGCTGTTTGTGCTGGTTTATGGAACCTGTTTGATGGGGTCTTTATAACGGATTGGGGTTTTTGCGTTTCTCTCTCCATCTCCCATCAGCATTCATGAAGGACCTTTTTAGGGTCACGCCTGACTGGAACCAGGCAGAAAAACCAATATTCCCCCCTCCCCCCCCCCAAATCCTGCTGGCTGTGAAATAACCCCTGAAATCGCATTAACCCCCCCCCCCCCCCCCCCCAGCACTCCAAAGAATGTATGCATCCAAATCTTTTTAAGAATATTATCTACTTGGGGGGGGGTGGGGGGTGGTGTGCTGTCTTCTTCTTTGGTTGATAATGGCTGGGGCTTTTGGTGTGGGTGCTGCTGGAGAGCTGAGAGTGGCGGTATGGCGGTATGGCGGGGGAGCTGAGCCTGGCGGTATGGCGGGGGAGCTGAGCGTGGCGGTATGGCGGTATGGTGGGGGAGCTGAGCGTGGCGGTATGGCGGGGGAGCTGAGCGTGGCGGTATGGCGGAGGAGCTGAGCGTGGCGGTATAGCAGTATGGCGGGGGAGCTGAGCGTGGCGGTATGGCGGTATGGTGGGGGAGCTGAGCGTGGCGGTATGGCGGTATGGTGGGGGAGCTGAGCGTGGCGGTATGGCGGTATGGCGGGGGAGCTGAGCGTGGCGGTATGGCGGTATGGTGGGGGAGCTGAGCGTGGCGGTATGGCGGTATGGTGGGGGAGCTGAGCGTGGCGGTATGGCGGTATGGTGGGGGAGCTGAGCGTGGCGGTATGGCGGGGGAGCTGAGCCTGGCGGTATGGCGGGGGAGCTGAGCGTGGCGGTATGGCGGTATGGCGGGGGAGCTGAGCGTGGCGGTATGGTGGGGGAGCTGAGCGTGGCGGTATGGCGGGGGAGCTGAGCCTGGCGGTATGGCGGGGGAGCTGAGCATGGCGGTATGGCGGTATGGCGGGGGAGCTGAGCGTGGCGGTATGGCGGTATGGCGGGGGAGCTGAGCATGGCGGTATGGCGGTATGGCGGGGGAGCTGAGCATGGCGGTATGGCGGTATGGCGGGGGAGCTGAGCCTGGCGGTATGGCGGGGGAGCTGAGCATGGCGGTATGGCGGTATGGTGGGGGAGCTGAGCGTGGCGGTATGGCGGGGGAGCTGAGCCTGGCGGTATGGCGGGGGAGCTGAGCATGGCGGTATGGCGGTATGGTGGGGGAGCTGAGCGTGGCGGTATGGTGGGGGAGCTGAGCGTGGGGGTATGGCGGGGGAGCTGAGCGTGGGGGTATGGCGGGGGAGCTGAGCGTGGCGGTATGGCGGGGGAGCTGAGCGTGGCGGTATGGCGGTATGGTGGTGGAGCTGAGCGTGGCGGTATAGCAGTACGGCGGTGGAGGGCGATGCAGTAACAGCAGAGTTAATGGGATTATGCAGATGACTCCGGGCTGGAGTGTCCATTTGAGGAGCCTAATGGGGATTATGGCCTTCCTGCTGGTGATCTGCCGGAAGAGCAGAGAGGAATAATAAAAGTGTGAGCTTGAAAGAAGAGAAGGACGGAGGGAAGTGTGCAAGAGGAGACTGGGGACCGACCGGGGGGGGGGGGGGGTTAGGGTGGAGACGCAGTTTGTGCTAACGGAGCAAATGCTAACTCTGCACAGTGGTGTTCTGCCGTAATGGAGCGAATGCGAACTGCACAGCGGTGGTCTGTGCTGTAATGGAGCTAATGCTAACTCTGCGCAGCAGTGGTCTGTGCTGTAATAGAGTGAATGCTAGCTCTGCACAATAGTGGTCTGTAACAGCGAAAGCTAACTCTGCACAACGGTGGTCTGTGCTAACAGAGCGAATGCTAACTCTGCACAGTGGTGTTCTGCCGTAATGGAGCGAATGCTAACTGCACAGCGGTGGTCTGTGCTGTAATGGAGCGAATGCTAACTCTGCGCAGCAGTGGTCTGTGCTGTAACGGAGCGAATGCTAACTGTGCGCAGCGGTGGTCTGTGCTGTAACGGAGCTAATGCTAACTCTGCGCAGCAGTGGTCTGTGCTGTAACAGAGCGAATGCTAGCTCTGCACAATGGTGTTCTGCCGTAATGGAGCGAATGCTAACTGCACAGCGGTGATCTGTGCTGTAACGGAGCTAATGCTAACTCTGCACAGCGGTGGTCTGTGCTGTAACGGAGCGAATGCTAACTGCGCAGCAGTGGTCTGTGCTAACGGAGCGAATGCTAACTCTGCGCAGCGGTGGTCTGTGCTGTAACGGAGCGAATGCTAACTCTGCGCAGCGGTGGTCTGTGCTGATGGAGCGAATGCTAACTCTGCACGGTCGTGGTCTGTGCTGTAACAGAGCGAATGCTAACTGCGCAGCGGTGGTCTGTGTTATGATAGAGCGAATGCTAACTGCGCAGCGGTGGTCTGTGTTATGATAGAGCGAATGCTAACTGCGCAGCGGTGGTCTGTGCTAACGGAGCGAATGCTAACTGCGGAGCGGTGGTCTGTGCTAACGGAGCGAATGCTAACTGCGGAGCGGTGGTCTGTGTTATAATAGCGCGAATGCTAACTGCACAGCGGTGGTCTGTGCTAACGGAGCGAATGCTAACTGCGGAGCGGTGGTCTGTGCTAATGGAGCGAATGCTAACTGCGGAGCGGTGGTCTGTGTTATAATAGAGCGAATGCTAACTGCACAGCGGTGGTCTGTGCTAACGGAGCGAATGCTAACTGCGGAGCGGTGGTCTGTGTTATAATAGAGCGAATGCTAACTGCACAGCGGTGGTCTGTGCTAACGGAGCGAATGCTAACTGCGGAGCGGTGGTCTGTGCTAATGGAGCGAATGCTAACTGCGGAGCGGTGGTCTGTGTTATAATAGAGCGAATGTGCATCGGTGGTCTGGGACTGGCGTTTTTTCATTAAAAAAAACTGGGTCAATGCTATTGTGTTCTCACACACTGTAAGCCGTTATGGTTTAGAGCTCAGCTGAATGGCTGCAGTGTGGTTTGACAGAGGTCTCGTGTGTAATATCCGTTTGTTGATTTGATTGGTCACTCGTGGGTTTGGACACACGGGTGTGAATCTGCAGTTGGCAGCAAAGATTTATGCTTTAGTGAAGCATGCAGACCTTTCTAATGCCCCATTGGACAGTCAGGTATTATGTTTGACTGTCTCTGTGATTTGACTGGTTGAGATTTCTTGATGTTTTCGTATTTGTGTTGATTGGTGCAGGTGGGCCAGTCTGGTTCCTGTTAAGATGGACTGATACTGGTTCCTGATAAATTGGGTCTTCAGTGTTAAAAGATGAGGAGAGGTGGGGATAAGGTTTGTGTTTGAATCTAAACACGGTCCGGTGCTGGAAAATAACAATGACCCGGTTGTATCAGCGAGCTGATACAGGGCAGCATTTAACTGTCATTTCATTTGTGGAAAAAAAGATCCCTTATCATCGGCTGCATTGTCCATTGTTCTGTATGTGTAGCATATTCTGGCAGTTTAGGATTTCATATCAGCTGACATGTTTTTATATCCTATTTATGATTTGTATTTATTTGCCCTTTTGTCTTGTCATTGCTTTGTTCTTGACTGCAATTTGAATGTAATGTTTGTAAAATGTATTATTATTATTATTATTAGTATTATTGTTATTATTATTTATGATACTTATTACACTCCTTTTCAACACAATTATTTGCGATCATGGTTACACTTCGGTAATATTTAGTCTGTGTTTCATGTCAGTAAAACAAGTTAAATTGAAGAGTACGGAGACCATATTTGGCTACATTTCATGCCAATAAAGCATATTGAATTAATTAAGTGAGGCAGGGAGAAAGAGGGGAAGAGGAAGAAGAAAAGAAACCAGAGGGGGGAGGGAGAGGAAGCTCTATGACTTTCAAAAGCAGGGTTTTATTAATAATTCGGTCCATGGCTGCGGCTATTAGCCTTGATGTTTGGAAGCTGTCTCGTTCAGCTCATCTGTGGTGTTCGTACACGAAAGAGGCAGAAAGGTGAAAAATTAAACGAGAAAAGAGAAAACGAGTGGGGGGCGGTTTAGCACACGCTGTGGGTACACTGCAGTATACTAATGTACACTGGAGTACACTGCAGTATACTAATGTACACTGGAGTACACTGCAGTATACTAATGTACACTGGGGTACACTGCAGTATACTAATGTACACTGGAGTACACTGCAGTATACTAATGTACACTGGAGTACACTGGGGTACACTGCAGTATACTAATGTACACTGGGGTACACTGCAGTATACTAATGTACACTGGAGTACACTGGAGTACACTGCAGTATACTAATGTACACTGGGGTACACTGCAGTATACTAATATACACTGGGGTACACTGCAGTATACTAATGTACACTGGAGTACACTGCAGTATACTAATGTACACTGGGGTACACTGCAGTATACTAATGTACACTGGAGTACACTGCAGTATACTAATGTACACTGGGGTACACTGCAGTATACTAATGTACACTGGAGTACACTGCAGTATACTAATGTACACTGGAGTACACTGCAGTATACTAATGTACACTGGAGTACACTGGGGTACACTGCAGTATACTAATGTACACTGGGGTACACTGGAGTACACTGCAGTATACTAATGTACACTGGAGTACACTGCAGTATACTAATGTACACTGGGGTACACTGGAGTACACTGCAGTATACTAATGTACACTGGGGTACACTGGAGTACACTGCAGTATACTAATGTACACTGGAGTACACTGGAATACACTGGAGTACACTGGAGTACACTGCAGTATACTAATGTACACTGGAGTACACTGCAGTATACTAATGTACACTGAAGTACACTGGGGTACACTGGGGTACACTGCAGTATACTAATGTACACTGGAGTACACTGGGGTGCACTAATGTACACTGGAGTACACTTCAGTATACTAATGTACACTGGAGTACACTGGAGTACACTGCTATAGTAGGGTACACTACACTGTATACCGAGGTAATCCTGGATTTAGACAGAACAGAGATGACTGGCATGTTCGAGCCAGTAGGCAGAATGGCAAGCCTTGGATGGGCTGAATGGCCTCCTCTTATCGAATATCCTCGTGCCTCAGAACGCTGTGCCTCTGCTGAAGCTCTGAGATAAGAGGTTTCTCCCCCCCGGTGCAGTAATGTGAGAGCTCCTGTTTCAGACCCGCCATCCCGGAGACCATGCGCGGGGACGCGGGCGTGTCACCCCAAACCCGCGGCATTCGTTGGGACGCTGTCAGGCGTTCCGCGAGGCCTCGCTCTCGCCCCGCGTTTGATCGCCCCTGCGTTCCCCAGCTGCTCGATGTGAGCGCCGGACCATGGCGGGCAGGATGTTAGGGTTAGGGTTAGGATGTCTGCTCTTCTTGTGTTTCCTCTAAAGAGGAGCGAGGAAACCGGGATAGAGGCATGCAGAGTGAGTGCGAAGCGTTTCAATTAACGCTCTGGCGACAGAGGGAGAGGAAGAGAGGGGTGCAGAGAGGGAGAGGGAGAGGGAGAAGGGTAGGGAGAGGGAAAGGGAGAAGGGTAGAGAGAGGGAGAGGGAGAAAAAGAGAGGGGTATAGAGGGAAAGGGAGAAAGAGAGAGAAAGAGAGGGGTACAGAGAAGGAGAGGGAGAAAGAGAGGGACAGAAAGTGAGGGAGAGAGAGAAGGGTAGAGAGAGGGAAAGGGAGAAAAAGAGAGGGAGTGTGTGTAAGTGTGTTTGCATGAGAGAGCTGGATATTTTACTGAAGCAGTGCAGGTTAAGTGTTTGCCTGGGAATCAAACCGGAAGTCATTAGCCCAGCACTTAACCACTGATTACACTACACATTACTGATCTACACAACGCTATCGCATTAGACTACACCACATAACACTCACACTACACTACACAACACTGTCACGCTACACTACACATTACTGATCTACACAACACTATCACATTAGACAACACCACATAACACTCACACTACACAACACTATCCTATTACACTACATATTACTGATCTACACAACGCTATCGCATTAGACTACACCACATAACACTCATACTATACAAGGGGGAGGGGGGTGAGAGAGAGAGGAGAGGTGGGTGAGAGAGGGGGGTGAGAGAGAGAGGGGAGGGGGGTGAGAGAGAGAGATGCCGTTCTTTCACATTCAGTGTGTGTTTGTCTTACTGCACACGTTTCACACAGTGATCTCCATCTTAACTATAAAACGCTTTCTTAATCTTCTTTGGTACAGCCCATTGAGTTTGCCCTCAAAAGATCATTGGGAAATATGCCCCTGCCCATCCCCATCATACCAACACACCCACACACACCTCTCTCCTCTGTCTTAAACCTCACACACATCCCTTACCCTCTCTCTCTCTCCTCTGTCTTAAACCTCACACACACCCCTTACCCTCTCTCTCTCTCCTCTGTCTTACACCTCACACACATCCCTTACCCTCTCTCTCTCTCCTCTGTCTTACACCTCACACACATCCCTTACCCTCTCTCTCTCTCTCTCTCCCTCTCTCCTCTGTCTTAAACCTCACACACATCGCTTACCCACTCTCTCTCCTTGCTCTGTCACCTCTTTCTGTCTCTCTTTTCTTTTTCCTCTCCATCTTTATCCCACTCTCTCCACCTCCCTCTCTCTCTCTCTCTCTCTCTCTCTCTCTAACCTGCTTCCCACCTGAAAGCTCCTGCTAAAACTCATGGTCAGTGATAATCTACCCTGGTTTGATTTATTAATAAAAATGTGCCCGAGTCAAAGTTTTTCCTCTCTCTCTCTCCCTCTCTCCTCTTTCTCTGTCTCCTCTCTCTTTCATTCTTCCTCCCCTTCTCGTTGGCTGAGTTCCCATCACTCTGAGTTGATGTGGTAGGATGAGTTATATTTAAATTTTGACAGACGTCTGTACATAAATAACCGAGCTGCCTTTGCCTGCCTCTCTCTGTCTGCAGTTAAAATGTGAGACCGGCAATAATCAGGGAGGTAAGCGTGTGTGTGTGCGTGTGCGTGCACGTGTGTGTGTGTGTGTATGTGTGTGCGTGCATGCGTGTGTGTGTGAGTGCGCGAGTGTGTGTGTGTGTGTGTGTGTGTGTGATGAAAGGCACTGAAGTGTGTAATAGTTTTCTCAGGCCCAGTGCTGTTATCAAGAAAGGTTCAATCTGTTGATCAGGAGTGCTGCAGTTTGAGCGTTTATCTGTGTACAAACAGAGCAGTCTGCTGTCCTGGCTGGCTGGAAATATTTGTTCTAACCTGAATGACTTTTGAATGACTGAATGAAATGACTTTGTGGCAGCCGCAAATCATCCTTGTGTTCCCAACGCCATCATTTCAAGATGAAAATTGTGGCAGTTTTTTTCCCTTTTCCATAATAATCACAGTGGTTGTTCAGTCATACTGTAGCTCTTTACAGTAGTGCAGGAAACGCCATAAACAACTGCAGTTATTATCATAAACAATATGCACATCCTCTTAAGTGCAACATAACCATTAATGAACTCTCATGCCAACTGGCACAGATGCTCATGAGGTAAGCTGTGTATCACTAATATCGCAAATTGTATTATTATGCTTGGGTGAAATTATTTGAAATACCACCTCTTTAAAAAACACAGGTATATTCACCCCCTGATTACTGACTGTTAAATCTGCTTTCACAAATGTTCAGAACAAAGATGTTTGTTTCATCTGATTGAGTTTCATTTAAGAACACTAAGAAAAAATCATAAAATTTAGAAAAATATCAGTGTTCTTAAATTGTACCATCAACTAAAGGCCTGGACGTCAGCCTACTACTGCAAATAATAATCTCATGGTAGTGTCATAGATAGCCAATGGCAAACTATGTGTGCTACGTCAGGTGTTTATGAATTATGCTGCCCTTATGCAGCCGTTGTGTAGTACTTACGAAGGCTTATGGAGGCTTTATGTAGCTCTTGGGCAGGTCTTAGATAGTCTTACTTTTCATTCATTTTTACCAGGAGCTGTAGTCTCGTTCCATCCCTGTCTCAGGAAGTTGTTTGTTCTATTTTATTTTATTGATTGTTTGGATCCAATTAATTGTATTTGTAAGATTTGAAAGAACATGACTGATGTGGGGAATGGCTGTTTTGAAGTACAGGTTGTTTATCCAACTGTCTACCACATATGACATTTTAGAAAATATTTTGTTAATTGAGAATCCTTGAAACATATTGAGCCTTCACTGGTGTTCACTGACCTCTGAGTTATGGGGGGCTCCGGGTTTTACTCCACACAAGCGTCGAGCTAAAGCAGGAATCCTGCTTCCTGATACAGGACCGGAAGTGCTCTACTTCACCCGCTGCTTCACTAGCTCCGCCCCTTAAATATGCCGCACCAATCAGATTTCAGTTAACTGGCTCCGCCCCTTAAAGGTGCAGCACCAATCAGAGTTTTGTTAACTGGCTCTACCCCTTTCAAGATGAAGCACCAATCAGAGTTCAGTTCACTGACTCCACCCCTTAAAGGTGCAGCACCAATCAGAATTTGCTTATTGTTTCGGGGTGTGGGGGGATCCTTGGGAAATTATGGGTACTGTTTTTGGGTATTATTATTTAATACTGTTTATTTCCTGAACTGATTGAATTACAGCCGACCCCTCCCCACTCTGGTACCTGTTTAAAACCCCACGTGAGCACTGAGGTGGGGTGGGGGGTTACCACTGCCCCCCCCACCCCAGACTCCTGTGGTCAGGGTTCCATCAGGTTTGTGTGCCAGGCCACAGCGCTGCACTCACCTGTCCGCAGTGCTGCACACACCTGTCCACAGCGCTGCATACACCTGTCCGCAGGTAAACCGGGCGGGGCCTCCCGCCTCCCCGCCGTCTCCACACGGCTCCGGAAGCTTCCTTATCTCCGGAGCAGCCGCGGCGTTCCCGGCGCGGCGTTCCCGGCGCGGACGGCGACGAGATTAGCCCGAGCCGCGCGGCAGTGTGGGTTTGTTTCTGTGCGCATGCATGCAGAGTTTAATTTAACGGTGGCTACGCTTTCCCCAGGAAATAAACGCGCTGCGCTTCTGATTAAAGGGTGCGATCTCCCAGATGTGATTTCCCCCCCCCCTTCCCCTCTCCCGGGTGGGGTGGGGGGCGCCACACTCAGCCGAATCGTCAGTCACTGTGAGCCAGGCAGGAGGGTGGGGGGGTCTATTTCACTTTAATGGGTCGCTGAGCTGCATCGTGTTAATATTCATGTGGAATTAAGCCAGCTGCTAACAGGCTGGGAATTTTAAAAGGGAAGTTTCTGCGTGGGGGGGGGGGCATCGGACCTGCCAGAGCCAAAATGGAGGCGTTTATCCAGGTTCTCTTGACCGGAGCGGGAGGGCTGGCCTGCAAGGTCTCCGAACCTCCGTGGTCTCGGGGGTCAGAGGTCAAATGTGAGTGTATCATCAGATGTGCTTTCCTGACCCAGCTTTCGGGTCAGAGGTCAACGAAGGGATCGTTGAGTAGTCATTGGGCTCTCCCTGCTGTTAATAGAAGTGAAACCTCATCAGGAACAGGAAGGGAAGACGGTGGAGCTCTTCCTGTGGGATGCTCACTGAACACAGAGGGGAGTCTGTTCTGTGTGCTGTTTGCCTGGCGAGAGTTTAAATTATGGATTGCTCTCCTATTCTCCTCAGAATTATTTTAATTTACTTAAAGCAGCACCAGTGCTTCAAAGGCATTAAACTACATACTATATGAAAAATAAAGTAATGAATAAGTCATGCAGTGAATGAACTTCTCCATGGCTGATTCTGTCCTGGGAGTTTACCCCCTGCAGACTCCTACCTCCTCCTCTCCTGGGGGGAACAGTACCCCAGTTTGGAATCCAGTGAGAAGGAATTTCACTGTGTTGGTGTGTGTAACTTCAGTCGACTCTGATCTGCCTCTCTCTCTCTCTCTTTCCCTCTTTCTCCCATTTTCTTCTACCCCCTCTGTTTTTACTTCTCTCCTTCCTTATGTGCTCCCTCTACCCTCTCTCTATGCTCTCTCTCCCTCCCTCCCTCTCTCTGTTTATCTGTTTTTGTGCAGGGGTGTTATCCCTACCTCATGCCATAGCAACAGCATCTCAGATCTCCAAATGAGAGGCACGCGTGTCCCTTGGCACACGCTCAGACTCTCTTCCTCTTCTTCAAAGACTCAAATCTAGCACACATGCTCACATGCGCACACATACACTCGCATGCTCACATGTGCACACATACACTCGCACACACGCACACACGCATGCACACATGCTCACATGCGCACACATACACTCGCACATACGCATGCACACTGCTAAGTCTGATATCAGACTTAGCAATATCAGACTTAACAACAATATTAGCAGTTTGAATAAGACTTAGCAATATCAGACTTAACAACAATATTAGCAGTTTGAATAAGACTTAGCAATATCAGACTTAACAACAATATTAGCAGTTTGAATAAGACTTAGCAATAACAGACTTCACAACATTGGAAATTTGAATCAGACTCAGCAGTAACATTGGTGCTTTGATTGAATTAGACGTAGCCATAATAATGCCTCTTTGACTGAATCAGACGTAGCAGTGACATTAGCGATTGTAAGTAGCGATTGTTTTGGGTAATGTTTTTGTCACGCAGAACCTTTCCAGTGTGACGCAGATCAAAGGAAAGCAGGTGAAAGCTGAGTTTGACGTGTTTCATGATGTTTTTGAAGTTTGCAAATGCATGACTGACGGTTTCAGATGTCACCCTAGAATCCGCTGTTCTCTGCCAGCGACACAAACCTCCGCACTACTGACTCAAAACTTCTTATGGCAGAAATATAAAACCCGAGCTGCACAGAGCCCCCTCTGGCCCGTCTAACACATTGAGGACCGTGCAGAAGGTTCCTGTGATTTTATCAATGCGAGGTCATGATTTCCATTTCTCCGTCTTGAGGGAAGTGCAAGATCTTTCCTCCAACATAATGTTTCGGCAGGGTTTGTCACCTGAAGTTTTATTTTATACCAGGAAGCTGATCAGTTTTTGTGATAAACTCACAGAAAGCTGCATGTCACTAGGTGGGCTGTGGGGGGAAAAAACTTTATTTTTGAGGGAGTTTGAAGTTCCTGAATTTGTGTAACAGTTAGGACACCAGTCCAGATCGGATGAACCAGGTGAATTCAGATAGCAGTGTTTATTTGACCAATTAAGGCTGAGTAACGGAGGACACTGATGCTCTCCAGGACCAGGGCTGGGGGCCCCAGCAGACCCTGCGGCTCTCCAGGACCAGGGCTGGGGACCCCAGCAGACCCTGTGGCTCTCCGGGACCAGGACTGGGGACCCCAGCAGACCCTGTGGCTCTCTGGGACCAGGACTGGGGGCCCCAGCAGACCCTGTGGTTACTCATGTTTTGGACTGGAAGGTGATGGGGGGGGGGGGGGAGTTTGGTTTTAGGGTAGCAGGACCCAGTCTAGGGTACTCTGAGCGCTGTGGATATAGAGTGAGATTCACGCTGGTGTGCCATGGTGCTGGGAGCCCAGCCCCTTCTTCAGCGACTTCACTCTGTTCTGTGTGGTTACTGATCACCACCCGCACGGCAAGACCTTCATCTCATTCACTGCGCTTTCAACGCCTGCTGCACGCAGAGACACGGGTTGATTTTTACTTGTTCTGTTCTTGTCTTCATTTTTTTATTTTTTATTTTTTGTAGTTTGGTGCTCAAAATTTGAGCATGTGGAGTTCCCACCCCAATTTTGGGTCAGCCAGCTGCCTGCAACCGCAGCCGTGTTCATGCGTGAGCCTCGTTGCCAATTTGGGGGAGCGCGGACACCCGCTCTTCTCCTCTGAAACACGCGGTGTCGTCAGCTGCTGCTTTTCACACTGCAGACTTTGGCTGAGCTCTCGCAGAGCGGGGTCAGAGGAAGACCTTTCACGCAGCAGGGCAGAGTCAGAGGAAGACCTTTCACACGGCAGGGCAGAGTCAGAGGAAGACCTTTCACACGGCAGGGCAGAGTCAGAGGAAGACCTTTCACGCAGCAGGGCAGAGTCAGAGGAAGACCTTTCACACAGCAGGGCGGAGTCAGAGGAAGACCTCTCACACAGCAGGGCAGAGTCAGAGGAAGACCTTTCACACAGCAGCGCGGAGTCAGCGGCTGTAACTTGCAGTCCGCGGGCGTCCAATCACCCAGCGGGAGCCGCAGGACAGCGATGAAATCCAAACGACCCTTAAAAAAAAAAACGCATAACCCTCCCGTATCCAGGGCGACGCAGTCATAAATTCCGCCTGGCCCTTTGGACCTACGGGCCACAAAGTTGGCACTTGTGCGGTCCAGATTCCCTCCGAGACCGTGAGGCTCATCCAGACACCCCCGTGAGGTGCCTTAACCGAATGACCCCCCCAGCAGCCCCCTGAGTAAAACTTTAACCAGATGATTTTTGGGCTGTGACCCGATCCCCTCCTGCTGGGTTTAGTCTTCCTGTAGCTTCCAGAATGCCAGAACACGGATACCCGCCCCCCCCCCCCCCCCCACCCCTCCCCCGCTTGTGTGTGAAGTGAACAGTGGGGCGTAACGGTGAGGGACACCCCCCGTCCCCCGTCCCCCCGTCCCCCGTCCCGTCCCGTCCCGTCTCCGATCTTCAGCGGCAGGTTCCCGCTCTCCGGCTGCACACGGCCGGAACCTCGCGGAGAACATTCCGGAGCCGCGCGTCACAGCCGGATCGGCGGAGGTCTGGGGGGAATAGCACGCGCTAACGAGCTTCCTGAATCGATAGCGCTGTGAAGAGAGGAGGAGGAGGAGGAGGAAGAGGAGGAGGGGGCCTCTCATTCACAGGGTTCCAGATTTCTGTCCTGCTGTCACTGCGCCCGTCGCCCGTCGCTTGCGATGCCATCTGTCCACCGAAGATGGCGGTGAGACTGATTTAATCCGCCCGCAAAGAAATAAAAACATTCAGAACATGCGCGCGCTGACAGGAGCATCGAGGCAGGGAAATACGAGCCATGCTGTCTCTCCTCCTCTCCTTCTCTCTCTCCATCTTTCTCTCTTATACTCTGTCCCCTCACTTTCTCTCCATCTTTCTCACACACACTCTCCTTCTCTCTCCATCTTTCTCTCTTTTACTCTCTCCCCTTTTTCCTCTCTCTTTCTCTCCATCTCTCTCATACATTCTCTCCTTCTCCCTCCCCCTCTCTTTTTTTCTCTCCCCATCTTCCCCCTCTCTCTCTCCTCTTCCTTTTTCTCCTCCTGTTTCTTTTTTCACTCCCTCTCTTTCCGTCTCTTATTTCTCTCTTTTTCCCTTCCGTTTTATTTTTTGAGCGCGGTGCTTCTCTCTCATGCACACGCACGCGTTCACTCTGCAGAATCGGCGTAAAGAGAGAAGCAAAATGGCAGCAGCGTTGTAGATGGAATGAGAGGACTGGAGTTTAAGTGATTTGGCTGAAGAGCCAGTGAAGGATAAGCACTCACTCTCGACAGACGCGCTTAGTCTGATGAATCGCCGCTCTCCCTCTCCGTCTGTGAAGACTGAATGCATTTTAACAGTTTGAGTTGAGCCGATAACGTTCGCTTCTGTGTTCACTCATAAAATACTGACACGTGTCATAACCGCTTGCCATGAGCGGAGCAAGCAGGCCGCACATCGTGAAGGAGCTGTGTGACTAATTAGCTAAAAGCTGCCAATGTGTTTATAACACTGGGCCCTAATTTAGCATCGACACAAACCATGAATTAATTCATTAAAATAAAAGACGTGTTTTGGGAATTGGGTAAAAAATGAAACACATAGATTCTTTTGAAACTATGTGAATATTCAGTCAGGCAGTCTCCACATAGCAGATATCCTGCATTTATATGGTCACAGCTGCTTGAGTGAGTGTCACATAAGATGGGGCAGCAGTGTTGTATAGTGGGTAAGGAACTGGTCTTGTAACTTAAAGGTCGCAGGTTCAATTCCCCGGTAGGGCAGTGCTGTTGTACCCTTGAGCAAGTTACTTAACCTGCATTGCTCCAGTATATATCCAGCTGTATAATTGGATACAATGTAAATACTGTGTGTAAAAAGTTGTGTAAGTCGCTCTGGATAAGAGCGTCTGCTAAATGCCTGTAATGTAATGGATGACGGGTGAACCTGGAGTTGAGAGCCGTTTAAATATGGCGGACATGCCAGGCTCAGCAGAGCCGGTTCTGGCCCAAGGCCCGCTTCACCACAGCTCAGGTGGAGCCGGTTTGCCTGGTTTTGGTGCTGAACCTGGCACCGGCTGGCAGGGGAAAGGAGCCCTGGTGTGATTGGCAGGCTGTCTCCATGGGAACGCGCAGATGAGCTTCAGCGGTACAGTGGGCTTTGCTTCTCCCTCGGCCTGGTTGGCCGGGCTCGTCCGTGACCCTGAACAGGCTGGAGCTCTGATTCCTGAGAATCTGCTCTACTTCAGACCAGCAGGAACCCAGACTCGTGATCACCTCTAGGGGGCGCTCAAGTTACTGTGCACTGGTGGTGCATCAGTAAACTCTCTCCCAACCAGCTCCTGTGCGAGCCAATCGCATTGCGGGTATTTTAGTGTGGGCCAATCCTGCAGTTAGTAACTTCCCTGTTGCAGACCATTGCTGATGTGCATCAGGCCACGAAGGAGCATTAATCAGCATTCTAACCCCGCTCCCAATACACAGCTTCACATCTGGTCTTGCTCCTGATTGGTCAGTGTGTCAGACAGCTCTAACGGGCAGTGCACGCTTATGAACTCACCCGGCAACTGGGAGGGTCACCCGAAACGCCGCTGTTTTCTGCAAAGCTCACCCCCCCCACCCCCCCCCCGGGCTCCCCAGCATGCTGAACATTCTCTCGGGTGGTGTTCAGAGACGTCCGTGCGGCTGATCGAGCTAGCGCAGCGCGGCTGATCGAGCTAGCGCAGCGCGGCTGATCGAGCTAGCGCAGCGCGGCTGATCGCGCTAACGCAGCGCGGCTGATCGAGCTAAAGCAGCGCGGCTGATCGAGCTAAAGCAGCGCGGCTGATCAAGCTAACGCAGCGCGGCTGATCACGCTAGCGCAGCGCGGCTGATCGAGCTAGCGCAGCGCGGCTGTCTGTGGGGGCGGGGGCTAATTAGGCCCAGTTAGCGTCTCTGCTGACAGAACAGAGGTGGAGCGGCCCTGTCACACTTTTAGCGCTTTACTGGAGCCGCCCTGTGCGTGTGGACTCCCCCCCCCCCCCCCCCCCAACCACGCCAGGCATCGGGGGTGGGGCGGGGGGGGAGGGGTTTGGGTGGAGGGGGGTGTGTATTTCCGTGATGTGCTGCATGTGAAGAGGTACAAGTCTCTGGTGATTCTTCGTTTACAGTGTGTTAGTGAGCCAGGCGGTGAGAGTCTTGTATTTCCTGTTAGCGGCCGGTTTGTGTGTGTGTGTGTGTGTGTGTGAGAGTGTGAGTGTGTGTGTGTGTGCGTGTGTGTGTGGAACTGTCACGCTTTCTGTGAAATATAAATAAAACGCTGACATCAGCACCCTGTAGCCTGGGGACCGAGAAACAGGAAGAGTTTATCAGCACAAAGACAGGAAGTGATCTGTGTGCGTGCGTGTGTGTGTGTGCGTGTGTGTGTGTGTGTGTGTGTGTGTGTGTGTGTGTACATATGCATCTCATCAAAATGTGTTTTATAAACATACCATTCTCAATGCCAGTGTCATAGCTTATGTTAGACCCAGACCTAATGAAAAAAAGCCAAACTCACAAACCAGGAAGAACCATTTCATATCTTGTTTCTTTGCTCCTGAATTTCAAGTTAGTGGAAAGGAAATGTAAATATATTCCTCATACACAGAGATGAGATACACACACAAGTCTACACCCACTGTGCCGGTCTGTCTGATCTGTGTGTGTACGCGTGTGTGTGAGTGTGTGTGTGCGTGTGCATGCGTGCCTGTGTGTGTGTGTGTGTGTGCGTGTGTGTGTGTGTGCATGTGTGAGTGTGTGTGTGTGTGTGCATGTGAGTGCCTGTGTGTGTGTATGTGTGTGTGTGCGCGTGCGTGCGTGCCTGTGTGTGTGTGTATGTGTATATGTGTGTGTGTGTGTGTGTGCATGTGTCAGTGTGTGTGTGTGCATGTTAGTGCCTGTGTGTGTGTATGTGTGAGTGTGTGTGTGCGTCCGTGTATGTGTGTGCGTGTGTGTTTGTGTGCGTGGTGTTTGTGTGCATGTACGTGTATATGTGTGCGTGTGTGTGTGCATGTGTGAGTGTGTGTGTTTGTGTGCGTGTGTGTTTGTGTGCATGTACGTGTATATGTGTGCGTGTGTGTGTACATGTGTGAGTGCGTGAGCGTGCATGTATGTGTGTGCGTGTGTTTGTGTGCATGTATGTGTATATGTGTGCGTGCGTGTATGTGTGTGTTTGTGTGCGTGAGTGTGCGTTCCTGCGCGTGCGTGCGTGTATGTGTGTGTTTGTGTGCGTGAGTGTGCGTTCCTGCGCGTGCGTGTATGTGTGTGTTTGTGTGTGTGAGTGTGCGTTCCTGCGCGTGCGTGCGTGTATGTGTGTGTTTGTGTGTGTGAGTGTGCGTTCCTGCGCGTGCGTGCGTGCGTGTGTGTGTATTTGTGCATTTCATGGGATGCCCGCAGCTGAGTCGCCGCTAACCGATCGGACCACCCGCGCGGATTTTGGGGAAGGCCACATCTTCCCTCTCTGCCTTCCCCGTTTAAAGGGGTAAAAACAGGGTGGGGCCCGTCTGCTCCGCCTTAATAACGAGACTCATCATAATATTACAGCACCTTTCAACTCATGATCTCCAGGAGCTTTACAGGGAAGGGGTGGAAACTCACCTCAGGCACTGCCGGTGTGCTGCCCTCCAGCCCCTCAACCTGGGTGATGCATGGCAGCCATTTTGGCTCCAGAATCTTCAGTGCACATCAAGCTGAGTTGTAGGAGGGGGAGGGAATATTATATGTAGAATTGTATCTACAAAGTTCCCCTTTATCAGGAAAAATTAGTGTAGCCTCAATGACGGTATTGCACATTACATAACCGCCCCCCCCCCCCCCCCCCCCCCCAAATCGAAGCAGAGAGAACATTAATTAACACCCCAGAACAGAAGAACTTTAAATACTTTAAATTAGTTCAAGGTCGTGCCTTCCTCTCTTGGCTCGTGGACAAAGACAGATGTAATTACTGCTCACTCGCTCTCTTTCTCCGGAATTACACGCGGCCATTTTGTTTTAATATTTTTTTATTGCCTTCCATTATGTTCTACAGCACGGGGGTGGGGGGGCGGGGGCCCTAACCATCCCCCGCTCTTATCGGGGATTAGGGATTCCTGATCAGTCTTCAGGGCTCTACACATGGTTTCTGTGCTTTTACTCAACTCAGCGTATTGACGGGTGGAGACTATCTTTATTATCTTTACTATCTTTGTTATGACTAAAAGCACGTACTGCACTAGATTATCAAGTCTTCCACCAGGGCCTCTGGCTCCGGGTACCTAACATCCTAAGGACAGGAGGAAGTTAGAAATAATGTGTGTGTGTGTGTGTGTGTGCATGTGTGTGATACTGTGTGTGGACGAGTGTGTGTGTGTGCATTTGTGTGTATGTGTGTGTGTGTGTGTGCATGTATGTGATACTGTGTGTGTGTGTGTGTGTGTGCATGTATGTGATACTGTGTGTGTGTGTGTGTGTGTGTGTGTGTGTGAGTGTTTGTGCATGTGCATGTGTATGATACTGTGTGTGGACGTGTGTCACTGGTACCCTGACCCAACCTCCATTTTGAAACTTGCTGCCATAGAGGAAGTGCGGAGGAGTGAACAGGAGGGACGTTGTGAGACGTTATTTAAATTTTAGATGCAACGCAATAGTGTTATTTCCCAGACTCGGACTTGGGACCGGCTGTTTTCTGTGGGTTTCTGGGTAATTGTGTCTTTGAGCTGCTTAACGAGCGCTAACGCGATGCTAATTGATCGCTGAGCAGCGTTTCTGTTTTCGCCGCCGCTCGGATCGCCTAAGGAAGCGGGCGGAGGAGCCCGAGCCCAGCCCAGCCGAGCCAAGCCGAGCGGGGCTGCAGAGATGGAGCAGGCGAGCGGGGGTGCAGAGATGGAGCAGGCGAGTGGGGGTGCAGAGATGGAGCAGGCGAGTGGGGGTGCAGAGATGGAGCAGGCGAGCGCAGAGATGGAGCAGGAGAGCGTGGCTGCAGAGGTGGAGCAGGCGAGCGGGGCTGCAGAGGTGGAGCAGGCGAGCGCAGAGATGGAGCAGGAGAGCGTGGCTGCAGAGATGGAGCAGGCGAGCGGGGGTGCAGAGATGGAGCAGGCGAGCGGGGGCGCAGAGATGGAGCAGGCGAGCGGGGGTGCAGAGATGGAGCAGGCGAGCGCAGAGATGGAGCAGGAGAGCGTGGCTGCAGAGATGGAGCAGGCGAGCGGGGGCGCAGAGATGGAGCAGGCGAGCGGGGGTGCAGAGATGGAGCAGGCGAGCGCAGAGATGGAGCAGGAGAGCGTGGCTGCAGAGATGGAGCAGGCGAGCGGGGGCGCAGAGATGGAGCAGGCGAGCGCAGAGATGGAGCAGGCGAGCGGGGCTGCAGAGATGGAGCAGGCGAGCGGGGCTGCAGAGATGGAGCAGGCGAGCGCAGAGATGGAGCAGGAGAGCGTGGCTGCAGAGATGGAGCAGGCGAGCGCAGAGATGGAGCAGGCGAGCGGGGGTGCAGAGATGGAGCAGGCGAGCGCAGAGATGGAGCAGGCGAGCGGGGGCGCAGAGATGGAGCAGGCGAGCGGGGGTGCAGAGATGGAGCAGGCGAGCGCAGAGATGGAGCAGGCCAGCGGGGGTGCAGAGATGGAGCAGGCGAGCGCAGAGATGGAGCAGGCGAGCGGGGGTGCAGAGATGGAGCAGGCGAGCGCAGAGATGGAGCAGGCCAGCGGGGGTGCAGAGATGGAGCAGGCGAGTGGGGGTGCAGAGATGGAGCAGGCGAGCGCAGAGATGGAGCAGGCGAGCGCAGAGATGGAGCAGGCGAGTGGGGGCGCAGAGATGGAGCAGGCGAGTGGGGGTGCAGAGATGGAGCAGGCGAGCGGGGGTGTAGAGATGGAGCAGGCGAGCGGGGGTGCAGAGATGGAGCAGGCGAGCGCAGAGATGGAGCAGGCGAGCGCAGAGATGGAGCAGGCGAGCGCAGAGATGGAGCAGGCGAGCGGGGCTGCAGAGATGGAGCAGGCGAGTGGGGGCGCAGAGATGGAGCAGGCGAGTGGGGGTGCAGAGATGGAGCAGGCGAGCGGGGGTGCAGAGATGGAGCAGGCGAGCGCAGAGATGGAGCAGGCGAGCGTGGCGGCAGAGATGGAGCAGGCGAGCGCAGAGATGGAGCAGGCGAGCGCAGAGATGGAGCAGGAGAGCGTGGCTGCAGAGATGGAGCAGGCGAGCGCAGAGATGGAGCAGGCGAGCGCAGAGATGGAGCAGGCGAGCGGGGGTGTAGAGATGGAGCAGGCGAGCGCAGAGATGGAGCAGGAGAGCATGGCTGCAGAGATGGAGCAGGCGAGCGGGGGTGCAGAGATGGAGCAGGCGAGCGCAGAGATGGAGCAGGCCAGCGGGGCTGCAGAGATGGAGCAGGCGAGCGCAGAGATGGAGCAGGCCAGCGGGGGTGTAGAGATGGAGCAGGCGAGCGCAGAGATGGAGCAGGCGAGCGGGGGTGCAGAGATGGAGCAGGCGAGCGTGGCGGCAGAGATGGAGCAGGCGAGCGCAGAGATGGAGCAGGCGAGCGCAGAGATGGAGCAGGCGAGCGGGGGTGCAGAGATGGAGCAGGCGAACGCAGAGATGGAGCAGGCGAGCGGGGGTGCAGAGATGGAGCAGGCGAGCGCAGAGATGGAGCAGGCGAGCGCAGAGATGGAGCAGGCGACCGGGGGTGCAGAGATGGAGCAGGCGAGCGGGGGTGCAGAGATGGAGCAGGCGAGCGGGGGTGCAGAGATGGAGCAGGCGAGCGCAGAGATGGAGCAGGCCAGCGGGGCTGCAGAGATGGAGCAGGCGAGCGCAGAGATGGAGCAGGCCAGCGGGGCTGCAGAGATGGAGCAGGCGAGCGCAGAGATGGAGCAGGCGAGTGGGGGTGTTAGGCTGCGGTCAGCTCGATAGGGGATTGATCCGTCCTGATTGGCCGGGTGTTAGGCTGCGGTCAGCTCGATAGGGGATTGATCCGTCCTGATTGGCCGGGTGTTAGGCTGCGGTCAGCTCGATAGGGGATTGATCCGTCCTGATTGGCCGGGTGTTAGGCTGCGGTCAGCTCGATAGGGGGTTGATCCGTCCTGATTGGCCGGGTGTTAGGCTGTGGTCAGCTCGATAGGGGATTGATCCGTCCTGATTGGCCGGGTGTGGCTGCGGCAGCGGGCGGTGCTCGCAGAGCGCTGTCGGTTTAGCCCCCCCGGGCCGGCGGGGCAGAGTGCTGCCGGTTTAGCCCCCCCGGGCCGGCGGGGCAGAGTGCTGCCGGGAACGGGCGTTACCGCCAAACGAAACATTACCGCCAAACGAAACACACCCTGATCCCGCTGACCGGCCCTGCAGATCGATCAGCTGCTGCACCTGCTCACACAGAGAGGCTCTTAAGAGCAGCTCAGTCTCACACAGAGGCTTTACAGAGCAGCTCAGTCTCACAGAATAGCTCAGTCACACAGAGAGGCTCTTAAGAGCAGCTCAGTCTCACACAGAGGCTTTACAGAGCAGCTCAGTTACAGAGAGGCTTTACAGAGCAGCTCAGTCACACAGAGAGGCTTTACAGAGCAGCTCAGTCTCACACAGAGAGGCTCTTAAGAGCAGCTCAGTCTCACACAGAGGCTTTACAGAGCAGCTCAGTTACAGAGAGGCTTTACAGAGCAGCTCAGTCACACAGAGAGGCTTTACAGAGCAGCTCAGTCACACAGAGAGGCTTTACAGAGCAGCTCAGTCTCACAGAGAGGCTTTACAGAGCAGCTCAGTCACACAGAGAGGCTTTACAGAGCAGCTCAGTCTCACAGAGAGGCTCTTCAGAGCAGCTCAGTCTCACAGAATAGCTCAGTCACACAGAGAGGCTCTTAAGAGCAGCTCAGTCTCACAGAGAGGCTTTACAGAGCAGCTCAGTCTCACAGAGAGGCTTTACAGAGCAGCTCAGTTACAGAGAGCAGCTCAGTCACACAGAGAGCCTTTTAAGAGCAGCTCAGTTACAGAGAGCAGCTGTCACACAGAGTAGCTCAGTCTCACAGAGTAGCTCAGTCACAGAGAGCAGCTCAGAGCAGCTCAGTCACAGAGTAGCTCAGTTACAGAGAGAGGCTTTTAAGAGCAGCTCAGACACACAGAGTAGCTCAGTCACACAGATAGAGGCTTTTAAGAGCAGCTCAGTCCCACAGAGCAGCTCAGTCACAGAGAGCAGCTCAGTCACACAGATAGAGGCTTTTAAGAGCAGCTCAGACACACAGAGTAGCTCAGAGTAGCTCAGAGTAGCTCAGTCACACGGAGCAGCTCAGT
>CM077289.1:1777500-1860000 GCA_039654925.1 Anguilla pacifica
TGGTCTCCTGTATTTCACTAGTAGTTGTGCAGCTTTTAAACTCACTGTGAGTGTGAGTTTATTTCTATAAGCTGGAGGAGCTGCCTTTTCTCTCCTCTGGCTCTCTCTCTCCCACTATCTCTCTTTCTCTCCCTCTCTCTCTCCATCTCTCTGTCTCTTTCTCTCCCACTTTCTCTCTCTTGTCTCTCTCTTTATTCCCCTTGCCTGCTCTCTTCCAACTTCCAAGTGTAAATTTAAGTGAATCCGTGAGAGTACCTGCTCTGAGCCCAGGTGTGGGAGGGGGGGGGGGCAGTTTGGGGGCCTGCTGGTGTGCAGAAACTGGCCCACCTGTATGAGTGAGCAGGAAGTGTGTTCAGCTGCAGTGAAATCCTCCGGTGTTTCTCTGCTCAGATTGCCGGGCCCAGCGGCGTGGGCTGTTTGTAGTGTCTTTCTTTCTCGCTTCGACGCCTCTTCAAGTGCTCTGACTCACTACCGCCGGGGACTGGGAACGCAGTAAAAAAAAAAAAAAAAATTATCGAGCTTTTTTACTGCTGCTGTGCTTCATTAGACAAAACTTTCAGAGAGTGTGGTATTTCCTGTTTATGAAGCAGTTATAACCCCTCAGAGAGTGTGGTATTTCCTGTTTATAAAGCAGTTATAACCCCTCAGAGAGCACTGTATTTCCTGTTTATAAAGCAGTTATAACCCCTCAGAGAGCACAAGTGTTTCCTCTTTATAAGGCATGCCATGAGTTTGGTATGATGCAATTAAGTTTTAATAAATTTGAGTATGTGTGCGTACTTGTGTGTGTGTGTGTGTGTGTGTGTGTGTGTGTGTGTCTGGTTGTGTGTGAGCATGTGTGTATGGCTGTAGCATCAGCCATTTGGTCAGCTCCTTCTGCAAAGCCAGTTAATGGCGCCCTCTAGTGGAAAATGCTACATTTGAGTTGCTGAATGAGATGTATAAATCCTGACCAAGAGAACTGTCTCCACTTTAATTTCCTGATTACAGATTCACTTTCCTGACTTTTTAAAACTAATAATCTTCTCTGCTTCATCCCCCACACACCCGCTGAGTTAACCGCTAAGGAGCGATCTGTAAGAACGCCAAATCCAGGGATAATGCTCGGTTGGCTGTTCACTGCAGGGGGCTGTAGCATGAAACGTGATTGGTGCACTCGCTGACAAACGGCGACTTACTTTCCAGGAAAAGAAACTTTCTCATTAACGGCACATTACCATTATCTGCACACAGTGAGTGGGAACTGTGAGAGCGGTGATTACGGTGGGAGTGTCTGGGAGAATAAGCCAACAGCGCGTCTGTTTGCTGTGTTCTGAACTTAATCACATCTCCTAATCTCTCCTCCTCCCCTGGAGGATTGTGGGGTATCACCACGGCTGCAGTTGTCATGGTGCCAGGCGGATGTTGCGGTAGAATAGATGCGTGAGGTTGAATGGTGTGTGTGTGTGTGTGTGTGTGCGTGCGCGCGCTTGCATGCATGTGTCCACAAGTATGTGTGTGTGTTTGTGCTGAAGTGCATGTGCATATATCTGAGTGTGTGTGTGTGTGTGTGCGTGCAAGAATGTGTGTATGTGTGTGTGTGTGTGTGTGTGTGTGTCCTCTCCGGGTTGAATTTCCCATCTAGAACTTGTTACGAAAAACCATTTCTGGAAAATACAATCATCAGTGAAACTTAAGAGCCAAGAAAATGCGGTTTTTATGGCTCTGAAAAAGTACATAATTAAAGCTGAGCTGAGCTTGTGATGGAGCAGTAAGGTGACCTTTCCGCTGAAAGAGTTGTTTGTGTCTTCAAGGGTAAGAAAAGTGATTGCATCTTTTTATCTGCAGCTCCTGTAATGGGACTTTTGAACGGGACCATATGGTGTGTTTGTGATTACCACCTGACTACACGCGCATTCTTTTGGCTTGAATGATGACAACACAGCCTCAGAGTCACACAACACAGGCTTTCAGAACACAGCCTCAGAGCTCAGAGTCACACAACACAGGCTTTCAGAACACAGCCTCAGAGCTCAGAGTCACACAACACAGGCTTTCAGAACACAGCCTCAGAGTCACACAACACAGGCTTTCAGAACACAGCCTCAGAGTCACACAACACAGGCTTTCAGAACACAGCCTCAGAGTCACGCAACACAGGCTTTCAGAACACAGCCTCAGAGCTCAGAGTCACACAACACAGGCTTTCAGAACACAGCCTCAGAGCTCAGAGTCACACAACACAGGCTTTCAGAACACAGCCTCAGAGTCACACAACACAGGCTTTCAGAACACAGCCTCAGAGTCACACAACACAGGCTTTCAGAACACAGCCTCAGAGCTCAGAGTCACACAACACAGGCTTTCAGAACACAGCCTCAGAGCTCAGAGTCACACAACACAGGCTTTCAGAACACAGCCTCAGAGCTCAGAGTCACACAACACAGGCTTTCAGAACACAGCCTCAGAGCTCAGAGTCACACAACACAGGCTTTCAGAACACAGCCTCAGAGCTCAGAATCACACAACACAGGCTTTCAGAACACAGCCTCAGAGCTCAAGTCACACAACACAGGCTTTCAGAACACAGCCTCAGAGTTCAGAGTCACACAACACAAACCTTTCAGAACACAGCCTCAGAGCTCAGAGTCACACAACACAGGCTTTCAGAACACAGCCTCAGAGCTGAGTCAAACAACACAAGCCTTTCAGAACACAGCCTCAGAGCTCAGAGTCACACAACACAGGCCGTTCAGAACACAGTCTCAGAGCAGCACCGAGTCACACAACACAGGCTTTCAGAACACAGTCTCAGAGCAGCACCGAGTCACACAACACAGGCTGTTCAGAACACAGCCTCAGAGCTCAGAGTCACACAACACAGGCCCTTCAGAACACAGCCTCAGAGCAGCACAGTCTTACTGCAGCACAGTGATACTGTTTCTCATGATAGCTGGCAGTGTTATTCTGTTACATGTATTATTATTTCACTGTACTTTGGAATATTAACAGCCCCAACAGGGTGGGCCATTCCAGTCATATCAGAAATAGTCAGAAAATGTTTTATTTCTGGTTACAGAAGCAATGACTATGAGAGATAGCTCATCACTCTTTCCCCCGCTCCCCTCACTCCCTCCTCTCTTTCTCCCCCTCCTCTCACTCTTTCCCCCTCCCCCCCTCCTCTCTCTCTCCCGCTCTCTGCCCCCCTCACTCTCTCCCCCTCCCCCTCCCCCCCCCAGCCTCCCCCCACCCTAACCATGCAGGGAGGCCGTGTCTGAAGCTGAAGGTGTATGTGAGGCCTGGCAGTGAGTACCCTCCACCCCCCTGTCCCACCATGACGGGGTCGGGGCATGCCTCTATCCGCTTATTATGTTTCATTCCCTAAAATTTACCATGAGTGCAGCAGCACACACAGGCTGAGGAAACAGCCATCTTGGCAACACAGAGTTAAACGCAGGTGCAACGTACTGTAATCCAGGATGTGTTCTGTCTGTGTCTCTTTCTCTTTCTCCTCTACAACCCCTCCCTCCCTCCTTTTCTCTCTCTCTCTCTCTCTCCACCAACCAACCCTGTCCCCCCTCCCTCCATCCCCCTCTCCCTCTCTCTGTTTCCCTCCTCTCTTTCATTCTCTCCCTGCCCCCCTCCCTCTCTGTTTCAGATGAGTCAGGTTACAGGTCTCCAGAGCCCTTTCTGACAGATGATGGGTCAGACTGCAGCGTTGCCCTGACATTCCTCGCCATGGTGACGGCTGTGGTGCTGATGCTGCTCTCCCTCTCATAGTACACTCCCCCGCCCCCACCGCCCCCGTCCGCGTGGTTCCAGCGGTTACCTCACCCTAGCTGCCTCTGTCTCCACCTCCTGCGCCACCCTGCCTGCCTCCATCTTGAGTCTCTCCACACAGGCAGGACCCCGTAGCGTACTACAGCACAGTGCTATGAAACCAGGCTTCCCTGTGCCCCTGCTGCCAGCGGACAGCCAAGCTTCACAGATGTGATTACATTCACAAGCCACCAGGGGGAGCCCTGCTGTGGTTACTCTGCATGACCACCTAGGGGAGACCTTATGTGGTGGTTACACTGACTGACCACCAGGGGATGACCTGCTGCGATTACACTGAATGGCCACCAGGGGGAGAACTTCTGTGATTACACGGAATGACCACCGGAGGAGACCTTATGTGGTGGTTACACTGACTGACCACCAGGGGGAGACCTGCTGCGATTACACTGAATGACCACCAAGGGGAGACCATCTGTGGTTACCCAAAGACCTTCTGCCTTTACACAGGGTGACCACCAGATGGCGCCCTATTGTGGTTACACTAAGCGGCCACCGGGGGATCTCTCCAGGCAATGTGCTGGGGCCTCAACTGTCGTCCTTCAGGTGGATTATCCTGTGTCCAATGCAGCAGGACATATTTTGAATATTGTGACCACTCGCGTTAAGAGATTCTCCGTCATCTCCCTCAATCTCTGTTCCTCAACAAGCTCACCCAACCCTCCAAAGTCTGGGAGGAACCTTACTGTGAATCTGCCAAGGTCGCTAATCCGTTCAGTCCTTTAGCCGCTAGCCCGCGTTTAATCCTTTAGCCGCCAACCCGCGTTCAGTCCTTTAGCCGCTAACCCGCATTTAGTCCTTTAGCCGCCAGCCCGCGTTCAGTCCTTTAGCCGCCAGCCTGCATTTAATCCTTTAGCCGCTAGCCCGCATTCAGTCCTTTAGCCGCTAACCTGCGTTCAGTCCTTTAGCCGCTAACCCGCGTTCAGTCCTTTAGCCCCTAACCCGCGTTCAGTCCTTTAGTCGCTAACCCGCGTTCAGTCCTTTAGCCGCTAACCCGCGCTTAGTCCTTTAGCCGCCAGCCTGCATTCAGTCCTTTAGCCGCTAACTCGCTTTCAGTCCTTTAGCTGCTAACTCGTGTTCAGTCCTTTAGCCGCTAACCCGTGTTCAGTCCTTTAGCCGCTAGCCCGCGTTCAGTCCTTTAGCCGCCAGCCCGCGTTCAGTCCTTTAGCCGCTAACCCGCATTTAGTCCTTTAGCCGCTAACCTGCGTTCAGTCCTTTAGCCGCCAGCCCGCGTTCAGTCCTTTAGCCGCTAACCCGCGTTCAGTCCTTTAGCCGCTAAACCGCGTTCAGTCTTTTAGTCGCTAGCCCGCGTTCAGTCCTTTAGCCGCCAGCCCGCGTTCAGTCCTTTAGCCGCTAACCCGCGTTCAGTCCTTTAGCCGCTAACCCGCGTTCAGTCCTTTAGCCGCTAACCCGCGTTCAGTTCTTTAGCCGCTAACCCGTGTTCAGTCCTTTAGCCGCTAACCCGCGTTCAGTCCTTTAGCCGCTAACCCGTGTTCAGTAGCTGATGTGTTTATGGGGCTGAAAGTGGGCTCGGGTGAGGGGCTGCTTTTGGAATGGTTATCCTCTCAGGCTGAAGATTGTGGAAGTTTACGATCGCTGACTGACGTCAAGGTGACGGAGCAGAAAAGACACTGTGTGTTCGTGCATTTTATTTAAAGAAATCTTTTTATATATGCATACATGTGGGGGAAAAAGTTTAATAAGAAAACAGACAATCTGCCTTTTTTTCAATGGTGCTGGGTCTGAGGCGAGCCTCACGTTTCCGTTGAGTAGAAGTGAGCTCTTCGCCTCTGGCTTTCTTTTCCCCGTTTCTCTCCATCTCCCCTCTCACTCACTCCCGCTGGCTTTTAATGTGCAGCAGTGTCCGATACGGCATCACTGAACTTGCAGAAACGCGACTCAAATGACCTTTGAACTCCCGGACCACTGAGCCGCTTGTGTTCAGCAACTCAAATACGGCTTTCCATAATTTCAGGAAAGAAAAAAGAAAGGATTTGGGCCCAGAACAAGACGAACATTTGCCTCTGCTACAGGACTCGGAAGGTAAGAGAGGCTTGCACTGGACATGGACATGAAACTTTCCTAAATATATTTGTCAGTATTTACTTTGTTCTGTTACATTTTTTCACCTTAAAGTTCTTTACAAAAAACGTTACAAGAAATAATTCATATATGTCTTGAACTTTCAATGTGAGCTGTTGAATCTCTGTTGTCAAAGATGTTTTAGAAAAGAGCTGTTTTTCTGTAGTTCTCTTGCTTGTTACGCAATGCATTCTGGTACTTGTAGGCCTGTAATTGTTTTCAAAAGCATCTTGCAAATGTGATTGTCAAACCATGTTTTGTTTTTGTTTGCTTTTGTTACTTTTATATCTTTCCAGTTTGTTTTGTTTTGGCAAATAATCAAAAAAAGCAGAAAATAAAGCTTTGTCACAGCAGTACAGAGTTTTGTGTTCTGTAAAATCAACATCCTCAAGAAAATGTAAATATGAAATTAATCTTAGTTATAAGTTTGAGCATAAAACATCAGCCATCGGGAGTTTCTGTCCAATAGAGCTAAAGATACACTACATTTCCAAAAGTATGTGGACACCTGAACATCACGCCCATATGTGCTTGTTGAACACCTCATTCCAAAACCCTGGGCATTAATATGGAGTTGCCCCCCCCCCCCCCCCCTTTGCTGCTGTAATAGCCTCTGCTCTTCTGGGAAGGCTTTCCACTAGATTTTGGCACTTGGCTGCGGGGATTCGCTTCCACTCAGCCACAGGAGCATTAGTGAGGTCGGGCACTGATGTTGGGCGTAAGGCCTGACTCGCAGTCCTGTGGTCCCTACAGAATGGTAAATGGTAAATGGACTGCATTTATATAGCGCTTTTATCCAAAGCGCTTTACAATTGATGCCTCTCATTCACCCATACACACACACACACACACACACACTCACTCACCAACAGTGAAAGGCTGCCCTGCAAGGTACCAGTCAACTCATGGGGAGCAATTAGGGGTTAGGTGTCTTGCTCAGGGACACTTCGACACGCCCAGGGCGGGGGATCGAACCGGCAACCCCCAGACTGCCACACAGCCGCTCTTAGGCTGCCTCCTGAGCTCTGCGCCCCTGGAATCCTGAATTCAGCACTGAATGGAGGCTGGATTCCTGCCGGTTGGCGCATAATTACCCATCTGAGTTGCCGGGCAGAAAGCTGGAGGATTACTCCCGGTCTAAATCTCCCAGCAGTCGCCGGTTCAGTCTGCACGGTCAGTCGGGGAACCCGCCATCAGGACCGCGTCTGTTTCACAGTGACGGCGTGATAAACGCTGACCCGCACGCACGTCAGGGAGAAGCACCAGCGGAGAGGACGCTGCAGCGAGGAAACCGCTCCGAGACGTTTCGTATGTTCCGAATTAGGGGAGAAAGAGAAAAACAAAGAGTAAGAAATGGGACAAGCATCGGTCCTCCCAGGGGAAACCCCTCTTCCTTTGTTAAACGGGCAGCCGGACTGCAAGGATTTGGCCTATATTGCGTCAATTACAGCCTGTTTTTTTCCAGCTCATTAATACCACAATATAACACTGAACAGACACATTAACACATGCTCTCTATTTAATTGTTTAACTTGGCAAGGAAAGGCTAATTGTCTTTGCCATCCGAACTGTGTGGAATATCGTTAAAAAAAAATGTTACTCTGAGAATGTAACATCAGGCTAAATGAATTGCAGCTACAATATCATACATTGTCTTCATCCATCTGTCCAACACAACCCTGCCTCACCTTTGGACATACCCAGTGGCTGAAGATTACAGCTCATTCTGCCAGCAATGCTAATCTCTTTCACTAAACATAAATTTTAGCATATACTAATTAACAGGAGACAGACCATATGCTGCTAATTGACTCTGCGATCACATTCATAGGACCATGTCTCCCCCCCCCCCCCCCCCCCTACAATAGCACCATCTGTGCTGAAGTTGCACATGACTGAGGACGGGGAAATTGACTGGGCAGTAGCGATATTTACCAATATGTATTTCCATAATTGCCAATCTAGATTCCCCTGAACGCAGACGTGGCACTTGTACATTTGAAATGAGGCGTGGGCTGTTTGGCGAATTCCAGATTGTGTTTTTTTTTGACCGGTAAGTAACCGTGGCAGCTGTGGTATTAAAGCAGGCTACTATCGCGGATGTGCCCAGTTTTGGGATTAACCGTCGCAGGTGTGTCATTGGTGGAGACAGCTGCATCGCTCGCACGCCGCCAGCCGCGCAAGAGCGTCTCAGAACCCAGTTACGACGCGGTGAATGCGATCTCGGGGAACGGCGGGATCTCGCGGAACAGAGGGCCCGCGCTTCTTAAAGACTGCGATTCGGGCCCCGAATTGGAATGTGTACTGAGGGAGCGCCACTCCTGCGTCACTCCTGCGTCCTCCACCACAGCACGACGAGCGGGACGGACGCTGCGGTGGGCCCAAAACTGAGTTCCCTACCGCACTCGTGCACACACAGTTCCACCTGTACACAAGACGCTCAAACACACTCACACACCGATATATATACATATATATACACACACACTCACACACCGATATATACATATATATACACACACACTCACACACCGATATATACATATATACACACACACTCACACACCGATATATACATATATACACACACACACACACACACCGATATATACATATATATACACACACACACACACACACACACGTTAGGGGCTGGGAGTGGGGCAGGTACAGGCGTCTCGGTGCAGTTTAATCCTGGCTGTTGATTGGTGCCGTGGCTGGGGCTGGGGCTGGGGGGGAGGCCGAGGCTGGGGCTGGGGCTGGGGCTGGGGCTGGGGGTGGGGGGGAGGGATGGGGGTGGTTTGAGGGGTGCGGCAGGTATTGGCGTCTCTGTGCTGTTTAATCCTGGCTGTTGATTGGCCGGGGCTGGGGCTGGGGCTGGGGGGGGGGGGGGTTGAGGGGTGTGGGGCAGGTAGAGGCATCTCTGTGCAGTTTAATCCTGGCTGTTGATTGGTGTTGGGCTGTGGTTAATGTGTCTGGCCTCCTGTGAAGCGCTGTCTGTATGGAGCCCTAATGAAGATGAAAGGGGAGGTGGGGAGCATCGCTCTGCTCCTGTCTGGGTGTGAGTGCACCCCTGAGTTTGTGCTCCAATTTCCAGCAGAACTGCCGAGCCACTGGCCTCCCCAGGCAAGGCCTGCAAGCTTATTATTCATTAAGAAATACTGAAATATTACTTTCACTGAATAAAACAGAAGCTGAATTTAATGGTGTTAATATTATACCTTCTGCAGAGGTGGTGCTTATGTATGACAATGCAGCATTGTATTTTGGGGGTGTTTTTTTTAAATTTTGTTTCTTGCAATGATGCTGTTTTGACTGTGTCAGCCCCAGTGAGAATCAAACCTGATTGTGTGCATTTTCTGGATAAAACATCTGCTACATAAATGAATGCAAATGTGAATTTTCCAGTAATGTTTTTTTTTTTTTTTTAAGAGTCTCAGGGCCCATTCGCTGGTTCAGCTCTCTGTCTCTTTTTCTCTACAGATCGCAATACTGAGCAATACTGGGAATCAGCGTTCCTGACTCTCAATTAACTTTTTAAGGTGTGAGGTCACAAACATGTGATTAGAATGTTCTTAGCTGAACATTCTAATGCTGATGTAACAATCACTGCTGGTAATCAAAAGCAATGGAGTTCTAGAACACTGATTTATCTTTTTATTTTTTAATTTCCAAAAAAAAAACCCCGACTCGTCCAAGAGACAGGATCCACTGTGAGGTCATGATACTGCAGCCAATCGGGCTGCTTGTCCCTTTTTAGTGCCGCCCCTCTGAGTCTTCACTCATAGAAACCGCCTGGCTGATCTTGGTTTTTCAGATTGTTGGGCCGAAAAATAACTGGCCGCATCGGTTTTAAACTGCCCGGGTGTTCCGAGCTGCAGGTGCCAATAGAACTGTGGAAAATATGGCATTTCTGTCTGAGTGGCCTCTCTGTGAGGAGGTGGGGGCCTGGGGGCTTTCAAGGCACTGTAAGGGTACCTTGGCCAGGCTTGATATGCAAGGACTATGTATATATATACATTCTTTTATTATCTTTTATATTATTTTATCATTTATCACATTGCAATTGAATTTATTTTGCTAGTTAGAATGACCATGAGTGATGTGCACCTGAGTGAAACTGCAAGCCTATTGACTTCCAAGGTCCAGATCCCCCCCCGCCCCCCCCCCCCCCCCCCCCCCGATATTTACACACACACACACACACACACACACACACACACCACAGATATGTGCGAACACACATACACTCATTCAAATAACTTGCATAATTGTTTCTATTTTGCTGTGCTGTCCTCATACCACTCAATATTTACTGCTGTGTCCAACATTTCACCTACATTAACAATTACGTTTGATTTATTTTTAAGGCTCTTTCATCAAAATACTTTTTAAATGTACTTTCGTTCATGGTTATCGTGAAGGTTCATTTGCATTTGCTGACCTCTGGTGGTAAGCATCCGAACTAAAAAATACGTTTTACCACACCGTCCTATTTATTCCACTGAATGTCCTGTTTTATTTTTATTGTTTTATTTTTTTCGTTTTTTTTCAGGGACAATGCACACCAATCAACAGTAAAACTGTAAATGAGCTAGAGTTAGCCTGAAAGGCTACTTTTCGTCTGCTGTCCCTGGCCAGATGTTTAAAAAGCAGCTTAAAATTTCAAATTAAATTTCTACTGAATACTGCAGGTATAACTTCGTATGATTGGTTATTTTATTAGAACTGCAAGTACTTTAATTTGTGGCATTAGTCCAAAGAACTGCCATGCCAAGTGTGGGATGTCTGAAAACGGGTTGTGACTACTGTAATGGTTGTATTTGTACTAATAAAAATAACTTATTTGGATTATTGATTTTTTCAAAAAAAAATGTTTATTATTTATATATATATATATATATATATATATATATATATATATATATATATATATATATGTAATGCAGATATCTCTTTGTAATTTTATGGATCACCCGGTGATTTCAAAACACTTACTGCAGGCAAACAGTACCATTGTCGACTGCTAGAATGTACATACTGGTACAGAAAACCCCAGGGTATCAATCAATAGCTTTCAAACTATTTCTTAATCTAAGTATTATTAGTAAATGTACATTTCTGTATGGTTTATAGATTTAAAAAAAGACATCTTTCGGCCTGCGGTTTTCTCAGATGCACATTCTCATTACATGCATAAATATTGATTTTCAGGCTTATTTATCTTATTGTCTTACAAAGCTCATCATAAGTGAATAGTAAATGTTAACTATTTCAAAGAAAAGATAAAGAAAAAAGATATTTTAAAGATCTCCTAATCCCACATATAGAGTAATAATATGAGTTGTAGGGCTATTATCATTGAAATCTAGGTATTATCTTTAAAATCCTAAAATGAACAGCGCCAGTCGAACTCCATAAAACCGTTTAAATTGACAATATGTAAATCGCCTCTTTTATGCGCATCTTTTATGGATATATAAGCCGATACTTCTTTAGATTCAATGCTTTACTCGACACATTTCGACGATCTCACTGCCGCCAAACAAGTCTCCCTTAGAAAAGGGCGTGACGAGAACAGGAATGAAGAATCAGAATGTAACTGGTATTTTCAACAAAACTGTGCTATAACGGACATTTACAATATCGAATGAGATCATCAGAAATCCCCAACGTCTGGTTTTGGGGGCGGAGATAAGAGTGATAACCAATAAAACCTTGCTATTTAATGTGAGTGATAAGATCAAAGTCCAATAAAATTCGACAATAGGCGGACTCAGTGTTTGTCGTCACTACCCGGCCAGACAGTTGCGAGAGACCTCGGCTCTGTTCGTTGTCACGAGAAGCCGCTCAACTCGATTAGCCAACAGCCTCGGTATTTGCGCGATAAGGAGCAGGCTACGTCTTCATCTTTTACAAAAGCTGCGGAACCACTGAAAAACAGGCAAGATTTGTTTAAAATATTTTAATCAGTTGGCTGTGTATAGTTCATGTGTGCGGGGTGGTGACAAACTGGCGTGCAGCCATGCGGTAGAGAAGATGGAGGCCTACTTAGGTAGGTAGGCCCAAAGCCAGGCTGCTCGTTGTTTAGAGGGTGACCGATACAGTGTTTCGTAGCAACGGTGAATATAAGGAAACGGCGAGAAGTGGGCCTCGTATGTAGTGATAACTTGCTGTGCATCCAGTCGTTTAATTGCAATATTCTGTGAAGAAACCGCAATTTCCCTCCTTTCGCTGACGATATACGCCCCCTTTAAGCGCCCAGCTAAGTTTGCCATGTAGCCTACGTTGCTAGCTACGTCAGGGCAGTGAGATGACTAGCGTTAGCAAGTGGAATGGAGGTCTTTGTGTGACGAACATTTAAATTCAGCTAGCATGTTTTAGAGCCTGCGAAACGAACCGCCGTTTGCATTGTGGCTTGGATATTGTGAACGCGCCACACAAAACTGACGCACGTTACAACGGGCGTTATGATAGCTAACTATGGCATTGTTTCTTTTTTATTAGCTTGTTACCTAGTCTAGCTAGTTAAGCCTTTATGAAGTAGGGGAATGGCTACCAGGTTATCTGAGCTAGATAACAAACGCATTAGCATAATTCAGCACAACGTTGAGGTGACAGCCAGAAACGGCCAGATAAATTTAGCTCTGTAAATTAAGACTTATTGCTGGTCAGTTTTCACCCTGCGAGTGTTCGCAGAGTAAGTAAACCGTAATTTGATATCTGCTTAATGTCAGTTTTAAGGTATTTTTGGAGGAGAATGCTTTTCTTCTTTCTGTTACTGGCGAATGGCCCCACCTGTTAGTTGACGGCTGTCCGTTTCAAACCCCGATTGTAGAAATTGTGTTTGAGATTAAGTTAATTGGTGAACTGAGGTTAGCTGTAGTTTTCGGGCAAGTAAATCCGCCGTCAAGGCAGCGTCATACAGCCAGCCATTAACTCTGTGCTCGTTGAGTTGCACGCTTCTGTGTTGGCATGGTAATTTTGATTACTGTAGCATAGCGACGTTAGGTACTACTGGCGCTACTAATGGCGCGTTCTTCGCTATCGTCAGTGGGCTTTTGCGCACCGCCCAGCTAGCAAAGCAAACGAACAATTTCTAAATAGATCACCCAGCGCGCTCGTCTCAAGTTACCCTTCATAGCTAACGGCTGGAACCTGAGTGGACATCCGGAATACGTGTGGAAGCTAACTCAAACGTAAAGAACAGGACTAGGAGCCCTAACTTTGCTGTATCCGAAGTGCGGAAACTGGTCACCTTTTGTAGGTAGTGCTAGCCGGTTTGTAAAGCTTTAAGAAGAGAGCACTTCGTCTTAGTAGTCAAAGACTCTCGTGCTGTAAATTTGGAATCGGCAGTAACGGTAGCCCTTTGCTTCTGGTTTTTGAACATTGAAGAGGTATGAGTATCTTTGGGGGGTGGGGGGGGGCGTGGCATTAATTGGTTATTTTGAAAGTGTAGATATATACTTTTTATTAGAAATTTCCCCACCGGCAGATTTTATTGAGTACGCTTGGCAGAACAGCAGGTCCTCTGTTCTCCTCAGATATTAATATCCTGATGGTTTGTGGACTTCTTGGTTTTGGCTTATTGTCCAAATCAGATTTGCCTTTTTGGGTGACAAGTTTTTCAGTTGTCCAGATTGGATTCATGCATTTAGACAAGCTACACATTTCTTATTTCTGTCCTCAAATGTGTCATTCACAACATTTGAGAGGGAAAAAGTCAGATTTGAGTGGTCAAATGTGTCGTGCAGCCTGGTATCGGATGTGAGCAGGTGAGAAGGTGTGAGACAGTGTGCAGGTGAGAAGGTGTGAGACAGTGTGCAGGTGAGACGGTGTTAGACAGTGTGCAGGTGAGACGGTGTGAGACAGTGTGCAGGTGAGAAGGTGTGAGACAGTGTGCAGGTGAGACTGTGTGAGACAGTGTGCAGGTGAGAAGGTGTGAGACAGTGTGCAGGTGAGACTGTAACCCAGCAGAACGTAAGTCTGACAGTTCTTCCCTTCTCTCCACAGGTATTGAGCTCGTAAGAAGACCCAGCATCTTTTTCACTTGTTTTTTTTTTTGTTTGTTTGTTTGATTTTGTTTTCAGAAAAACCCCTGTCCCTTCCCTCCCCCACCCTTTTTTGTGAGTATTATTATTACCTTATTTCTATTTGATACCTTCAGATTGGGGATCTGTGAAGTTTCTTAATGGCCGTCAGAAGGGGACACATTAGGTACTTAAAAGTGAGTAACATATTTGTATGTCATAATGGGCTGACTGTATGATGTACTTTCTATGAGCAGAGAACTGATGGAACGATGTCCAGCTCAGGGTGATATTTTACCACAGAGTCAAGTTTTTCTGTCAAGTGATGACATCACTAGAAACCTTGAATTTGATGTGAAATAGAGTAAATGCACTGCCTATTTCTGTGGCTGGGGACTATCGGTCACATGCACCCCAAGTTTGGGATGAAATGCTTCCTTGGCACCTCTGTTGATTTTTAGGTGCCACTGAAGGGCTGTTTGTTTAAAAAAAAAAACAAACAAAAAACAAAACATTTTCCCTCAGAGCAAATGCAGTGAAAGTTGACTCATTGTTAAAACATTGCTAAAAGTGTGCCTTAGCCCAAGGCCAAGGATAGGTTTCCGGTTTCACAGCTGACTGCCCGAATGTTGACTCTGAAGTGGTGGATTTGAAGCAGGCGCTAGCGTGCGCAGTGTTGCTGGCGCTGGCTTGGGTCCGATCCGGACCAACTGGTTGTGGGTCCAGGGGGAGGGGGGCAGGGTGTTAGTGGGCGGCGGCACCAGTGTTCCCAAAGTCTCGGCTGCTATGGCAACCCCAGCCCCATGGCCATTCAGCTATTGGTCAGTTGGGACTCTGAAGTCTGTCTGCTCCAGCTGCGCAGTCCTTCCCAGAGGCTAGCGCACTGCAGAGCTCACAGCGCGCACCGAGGCGCTCCCCTCCCAAACTGGGACCGCCGGTGTCGCCATGGGACACAGCAGCACCTCCAGCTGAGTTTCGGGCAAGTCTGGGTCATATCGGCACGCTTTGGGACCACAGCACCGCAGACTTTAATTAGGTCTGGCATGCTTATCTGATCTTACCAGAACCCTGCAACCCAAATTACACTCATCTTGGATCATTATTAGGGGAGATATGGGCTAACAAAGTTTGGGCAAATTAACACGACTCCATGACTTTAACTTGCTGTATCTACTTTACTATAGGTAATAGAGAAATGGTTCTTACAGCATTTTAAATGTATTGTACATTTCCATATCTTTTACATATTATGCTCACCCGAAAACTAAAGGTAATTAAAGTTATGAATGATTATGATCTTGAAGGTTGGTCAGAAAAAAAACTTATTTCAAAATGGGTCAGATTTTTACCAAGGTTAGGTTATAGTATCATCAACACCTCCAGCAAATTTGGTCTTGGGTTTTTGAGTCATTGTCGAGATATCATTACTTACCTGGAGTGGTATCGCATCATTAATTTCTTACCATGTTGTTGAATATGATCAGTGCGAACAGTCAGGTACATGCAACATTTAAGTGTAACTATCTTGTTGGGCCCTCCTTGAATCGTGCTCACTTCAGGAGTTACTCGACTTTGCCAGCATCAGAAGTTATGAGGTACGGGTATGTGTGTGATGGAGATACTTCCCTGATGTATTTGTGATGGACCGTCGATGTGCTTATAGTGGTTGAACCCGTCAGGGCAGCTGGACATACACAATGTCGAGCAGTGAGAGTATAATGCTGGGGTGTTTCTTATTTTTGCAAGTTATTTTATTTCATTTCTATTTTTGAGAGGAATTTTGGTTGGACTGTTTGCTTGCCCTCTCTATGATTGGATGATGACTCCTGCTCTCTCTGAGTGGATGATGTGTTTGGTTTGCTTTGGCTCCGTTTGTATTTAAGACTAGTTGGATTTGGCCTTCATGCTCCCCTTGTGTTTTGCTTTTCTGTATTCTAGTCTTAGTTGAGTTGCAGCTCTTTTTGGGCATCCTCTAAGGGACCATTCAGGGCCATTTTTGCTTTCTTCTTCTATTCTGTTTTGGTTGTTTTTGCTGAAGGGCCATTTTTGTTAGTTCCTGCTGATCCTTTGTTTTTGTTTGGAACATAAGACACTGCTTCTTAACTTTGTTACATCGAGAAGGTAGTGCATTGAAATAGTCACTGATCGTGTTCTACAACTTTGTAAGGAATTCATGATGTGGTGCCACTTCAGATAGGCTCTGCAATGACTCAAAAACCCGAGACCAGATTTTCTGGAGGTGGTGATGACATTATAACCTAACTTGGGTGAAAAATTAGTCCGTTTTGAAATGCAAGTTTCACTGGTCAACTTTCAAGATTATAATCATAAATAACTCTGGTTAGCCTACATTTAATTTTGAGGTGAACATAATGCGTACGTAAAGGATAGAGCTGGAAAAGACTTAAAATGCTATCCTTTCTCTTCTAACTATAGTAATGTAGATACAGCAAGTCAGTCAGTGTTGTGATAATTTTCCCGATGTCTCCCTCAATAATGATCAAATGCAAGTGTACTCCCGGTTCCAGGTGTTTATTGTAAGACTGAATAGCCATGCCAAATCTCATTAAAATCGGTGACATTGCGGTCCAAAAGCGTGTTGAATTGACCCCGATTTACCCTATTTTGAGGGGGGTTCCCAAATAACCGAAGCTGATAGGTCTGTTAGTGAATTCCGCAACTGTGCCCAATTTTCAGAGATGGCACTTTAGCAAAGAGGTGGTCAGTCCTGGGCAAACTGCACCAGCAGTGGTGTGGAAGCCACAGCACGCTGTCCTGTACTGGCATTACTAACACATCCAGATAGTCCCTGCTGCCTGTCCCGAGCCCCCTCCTCTGCCAGTGTTTTTATTGCCTTGTCCCGTGCGCAGGAGGTTTATGACATGTCCAACGGTTACGAAGACCACATGGCCGACGAGCCAAAAGACGCCAAAACCAACCTGATCGTGAACTACCTGCCACAGAGCATGACTCAGGACGAGCTGCGTAGCCTGTTCAGCAGCATCGGCGAGGTGGAGTCCGCCAAGCTCATCCGCGATAAAGTGGCAGGTAAAGATTCTGACAGCAGCCAGAGTGAGTCTACGAACGCTTCTCTTTCCTTCTCCGTGTTTTTAAAAAAACCCACCTTCATGTTTTCCAACTGCGTGCCCCCAAAAAAAATAAACTGGGTGCTGTGCTGCGGCACCTGTCCTGGGAAGTCCTCTCTGTGTTTAATTTTATTCCTGCTTTATTAATATAATTTTGATCTGTCATGTTTTGCCATTTATTTAGTCGTTTTAATGGTTGTTTTACCTCCTCTGTGTGAAACTGTTTGATTTGTTTGGGGAGGTTGACTGGTACATGTGTCTTAGCTAACTGTTGAATATGTCACAATTCGGTGGCAATCCCTACCCTTAGCGTAGAGCATGTCCCGTTCCTGAATTGCCCGTGGCTCGGTCTACAGGGCCCGCTGCTCATCCCGAAATCTGCACCCTTCTCAACCACATGCACATTTCTGTCTTTTCTTTCAATCCCCCTGTGCTCCAAATTCTAAATTTTAGCCTCAATACTGAATTTGTTTGATGTATTTTGCCCCCTCCCCTATTTACCCCCCTTGCCCCCTGCCAAAAAAGACAACCTTTACCACAAGATAGAGAAATGTGGTTCAGATTCCCCTGATCTTAGGCCATTCATATGGGTTTGGAGGTTCATTTTTATTGTGACAAAATTTGACAGTTTGACCATTTAATAACTGAAAATCCAGGCGTTGAAAGTGATGGTGTTTCTTGTCATTAACTTGCTATGATGGTTACGCGAGTAAGGAAATGAAAAGTCGTAACTGTTGGTGCTTTGACATGCACATGCACAGGCTCAGAATTTAAGCCCCGGTCGTAATTTATGAGTCTGAGGTCCTGTGAAGTTTTATTTTGCTTTCTTAAGTACATGTTTCTCTTCTGAAGATGCACTGTTGTAGATTTGTTTTTTTGTTGATAGCCCATTTGTCCAGTTTTGCAAAAAAAAAAAAAAAGTTTTGGAACAAATAAACGTTTTTTTATTTTATTTTATTGTTTTCCTTTTTTTTTCTCTAGGACACAGTTTAGGGTACGGATTTGTTAACTATGTTAACCCTAGTGATGCAGAAAGGGCAATCAGTACTCTGAATGGGCTGAGGCTACAGTCTAAAACTATCAAGGTAACGTGCAAAGAGGTGTTCTTGTATACATGTGTCAAACTGATAGATGTGACCCCTCTCTGAAGTGGCCCTTGCGTAGCATAGCTGAACTCAAGTGTGTTTTGCAGTGAAGTTTTTAACTGAACCAAAGGGCAGTCACTCATTGTGAAGGGCCTAGTGTAACAGCTAGCCTAGCCTAGCCGAGCACCAAGATTCTCCTCATTCTGTTTGCTCACTAATTTATTTAATTTATTTGATTTTGGCGCCTTTCTTTTAAGCGCCAGTTGAATAGTTTATTATTTATTTTATTTTATTTTTGAGAGTGATATGTTGACTAAGAGCAGCAGTATAGGAGCAGCAGTGTGATTAAACTCCAGTGTGGGGGACGGGCATGTTCTGCAAGTCTTCATTTTCGGCGCGCAGCTTTTGTTTTTGTTTTTTTCCTTTTCGGGGAGTAAACGTTCCCGTTTCTGCCCCCCCATGGACGCCTGGTCTGTCCCGAGTGGCCAGGGGATGTAAATTGTGACTCCGCCCCCACCTCACCTGCCCGGCTAGCTGCTGATCTGAATTCTTGCACAGCTGCCCCTCCCACTCAGAACACGCACAGTGTGGTCCAGCTTTGTTTGATTGGGGTTTTTTTTTTTTTTTTTAAAGAAACAGAACCATTCAGTGAGCCAATCACTGGCCCCGTGTCATTCAGATCACACTAAAGTACAGGGAGGCTGATTGGTTCCAGTTATCTTCCTGTTTAGAAGGATGACTTCTGTTTGCATGAGAGCAATTTCACTTAAAATGAACCCACACACGCACACACATAGAGAGTTTGAAAGCTAATCCATTGCATCAAATTGGTGGTATTGCATTGAAACACATCTGAATCTATAAACGTGTTGGGTTTTTTTTCTAAAGATCAGTCACAGCATAATGTCAATAAATACTTTTTAAATATTTAAAGTAAATACCACCAGTTAAGCTTCTGTAAGCTATATTTATATTATTTTAGAGATATTTTGTTTTGTGCATATATATATGTAGATGTAGCTTTTGTTTTATTTTTGAAAGGTTGTTTTGTTGGGACGGGATGTCACTGTGGGAGCTGACCTCTGACCTTCTCCTCGGCAGGTGTCATACGCCCGTCCGAGCTCGGACACCATTAAGGATGCTAACCTGTACATTAGCGGCCTGCCGCGCACCATGACGCAGAAGGACGTGGAGGACATGTTCGCACGCTACGGCCGAATCATTAACTCCCGTGTGCTGGTGGACCAGGCCACAGGTACGCACACACCTGGGGACTGGGGAGGGGGGGGCGTCTGTGCAGTATCTGGAACACAACATGGACTGTGTGTACATATGCCAGCTTTAACTTGTGTGTGATTACTTGATGTTCAGGTCTGTATGTGTGGTGATTTGTGTTCAGGTTTGAGAATAATGGTGGGACTGTCTGTGTTCAGGCGTGTGTGAGTAATGGCGGGGCTGTGTTGCTGTTCAGGCGTGTGTGAGTAATGGCAGGGCTGTGTTGCTGTTCAGGTGTGTGTGAGTAATGGCGGGATTGTGTCTGTGTTCAGGTGTGTGTGAGTAATGGGGGGATTGGGTCTGTGTTCAGGCGTGTGTGAGTAATGGCGGGGCTGTGTCGGTGTTCAGGCGTGTGTGAGTAATGGCGGGGTTGTGTCGGTGTTCAGGCGTGTGTGAGTAATGGCGGGGTTGTGTCGGTGTTCAGGCGTGTGTGAGTAATGCCGGGGCTGTGTCGGTGTTCAGGCGTGTGTGAGTAATGGCGGGGTTGTGTCTGTGTTCAGGCGTGTGTGAGTAATGGCGGGGCTGTGTCGGTGTTCAGGCGTGTGTGAGTAATGGCGGGGTTGTGTCGGTGTTCAGGCGTGTGTGAGTAATGCCGGGGCTGTGTCGGTGTTCAGGCGTGTGTGAGTAATGCTGGGGCTGTGTCGGTGTTCAGGCGTGTGTGAGTAATGCCGGGGCTGTGTCGGTGTTCAGGCGTGTGTGAGTAATGCCGGGGCTGTGTCGGTGTTCAGGCGTGTGTGAGTAATGGCGGGGCTGTGTCGGTGTTCAGGCGTGTGTGAGTAATGGCGGGGTTGTGTCGGTGTTCAGGTGTGTGAGAGTAATGGGGGGATTGTGTCGGTGTTCAGGCGTGTGTGAGTAATGGCGGGGTTGTGTCGGTGTTCAGGCGTGAGACTAATGGCGGGGTTGTGTCGGTGTTCAGGCGTGTGTGAGTAATGGCGGGGTTGTGTCGGTGTTCAGGCGTGTGTGAGTAATGGCGGGGTTGTGTCGGTGTTCAGGCGTGTGTGAGTAATGCCGGGGCTGTGTCGGTGTTCAGGCGTGTGTGAGTAATGCTGGGGCTGTGTTGGTGTTCAGGCGTGTGTGAGTAATGGCGGGGTTGTGTTGGTGTTCAGGCGTGTGTGAGTAATGGGGGGATTGTGTCGGTGTTCAGGCGTGTGTGAGTAATGGGGGGATTGTGTCGGTGTTCAGGCGTGTGAGAGTAATGGCGGGGCTGCTGTTTTGGCGCAGGGCTGTCGCGGGGCGTGGCGTTTATTCGCTTCGATAAGCGCGCCGAGGCGGAGGACGCCATCAAAGACCTGAACGGTCAGAAGCCCCCCGGGGCCTCCGAGCCCATTACCGTCAAATTCGCCGCCAACCCCAACCAGGCCAAGAACTCGCAGCTGCTGTCCCAGCTCTACCACTCTCAGTCCCGCCGCTTCGGGGGGCCCGTGCACCACCAGGCACAGAGGTTCAGGTGAGCCTGTTACTATGGTTACCGTCATAGTTCCCATTCACCCCCCATTCTGCCTGACTGTGGGCATCAGGTCTGACACGTCACTCTCACTGTAACGCCTGCAATGAAGTGCAGCGGCTGCAGTCCACTCTGCTGTTTCTATACACACACACACAAGCACACGCAAGTGTGCACACACACACACACAAACATGCTCACACCTACGCGCGCACACACACAAGCACACACAAAGTTTCTCTCACACACACACACACACACACAAGCACACGCAAATGTGCTCACACACATACACACCACGCAAATGTGCTCACACACATACACACACGCAAATGTGCTCACACACACACACCGTTCACATGCTAATACACGCTCACTGTAACCGATTGCGTTCAGAGTTTGCTCAGTTTGCTTATGAGCAGAGACACCTTGAGTAAACGGCTGCATCTGCATTGCCTCAAACGCACATCCATCCCCTTTCCTCTGCAAGAAACACAGCGGCAGACCAGCCACCAAACTGGGACGTGCTTTCAGTTTAAACCAATGAGGTGAAGGCTAGTGTGCCCCAGGGCTGTGACGCAGTGCTTAAAGGCTCCGCCCCCCTTATCCCCCCCCCCCAGGTTCTCCCCCATGAGTGTGGAGCACATGGGGGGGCTGTCGGGTGTCAGTGTTCCAGGGAACTCCACCTCTGGTTGGTGCATCTTCATCTACAACCTGGGCCAGGACGCGGACGAGGGCATCCTGTGGCAGATGTTTGGGCCCTTCGGCGCCGTCACCAACGTCAAGGTGATCCGCGACTTCAACACCAACAAGTGCAAGGGCTTCGGCTTCGTCACCATGACCAACTACGAGGAGGCCGCCATGGCCATCGCCAGCCTCAACGGCTACCGGCTGGGAGACAAGATCCTGCAGGTCTCCTTCAAGACCAGCAAGTCTCACAAGTAGAGGGCCGGGCCTGGAGAAACCCCGCAAGAACCAGGAGAGAGGAGGAGAGGAGGAAGAGAGAGAGGAGGAGAGGAGGGGAGGAGATAGAGAGAGAGGAGGATGCTCACTCTTCTTTGTTTTTATGTTTTTTTTTTGTGTTTTCTACAAAAAAAGTTGACAACTGCAAAGGTATATTTAGTCAATCTTCAGTGAAAATACCCATTTGTCAGATTTTCACATTTTTTTGTCCTGTTTAAAACTAAAATGTGTAGAATGTTTTTTTTTTTTTTTTTTTTTTTTTTTTTTTTCTTAAACTGGGATGTAACTAATGTATTCTAATTTTTTCTTTTTTTCTTGTTTTTGATATCCCAAGATGTGTTGACCAATTCTACACTTTTATGTTCATTTGTTTGTCTAATACTAGATTTCAGTGAGGTCACTATGTGCCGTATGCATGGTTTAAAAAAAGGCTTCAGGTTTGCAGTGTCTTACAAAACTCTGATTCCCTCTGTAACAGCTCTGTTCTCTTCTACTCCTAAACCTCAGTTCAGCTCTAGCCTTCTGCCTCCTGTCTGTTCTTACCTAAACTTACCTTACCTGAACTCACCTGAGTTTTCCTTACCTGAACTCACCTGAGATTTTCTTACCTTACCTGAACTCACCTGAGCTTTCCTTACCTGAACTTACCTGAGCTGAACTTACCTGAGCTTACCTTACCCAAGCTTATTTGAGCTTACCTTACCTGAGCGTAGTTAACTACCTTACCTTACCTTACCTTACTTGAACTTACCGGAACTGACCTGAGGCTAGTTGTGCTTTGCAGCTGCTAAAATGGATCTTTCCCCCCCGCATGTAAATCAGTGTTTTTTAGGCATTGCATTCTTGGCGCTGGGCTGAAAACTGCTCCTGAAGAAAAGGGTGTGGCGGCTTCAGCCAAAATTTACATTTTGAAGTTGGAATTTCAATTTTTTTTTTTTGAAAGGGTCCCTGAGAGCCGACTCTGATATATATATGTATGTAAAAAAAAAAAAAAAAAAATAGATGGACCAAAGAGATTGAAGGAAAGAAATGTATAATCACGCCCCCGCCCCCGCCCCTGCCCAAGACACTCACTCGCTCACCTAAGCCTCACTCCCCCTCGTGGGCCTCCCGGTGGAGCTCATGGTGGGCCTCCTGGTGGAGCTCCCGGTGGGCCTCCCGGTGGAGCCTGCTGCGGTACTCACTGAGTAGGGTGGCAGCAGAGCAGAGCAGCGACGAGCGCCAGCGTCTCCCTGCGCTCGTCCTGTCAGCTCTTCTCTTCTCTTTTCTTTTTAACCGGCTGAGTGGGGATTTACTCTCGAGTGAGGAGAGAGGAAGAATAACTGAAAGTAACTTTTCTTTCATTGCAGTGTAGTTTGGTAGTTATGGAAGTCTGTTTAAAAATAGTTTTCTATTAAAGAAGAAAAAAAAAAACGAATCCCAAACTTCTGGAACCTGCCTTGCGAAGCTGAATTAACTTTTTTTTCTTCTTTTTTTCTTTGGTGTTTTTGTTTGAATGTTTTTGCTTATTTGCATCACTTGTGATCATTAATTAAATTTGATTTCTTTTCATTAAATATTTAAGTTTTTTTCTTTATTTTTCCCGTTCTTTTCCTTTGCTCGTGGGGTTTTGTTTGTTGGGTAGCCGCGCGCGGGGGCTTTGGGGGGCGGGGCCTCTGGGGGGCGGGGCCTCTGGGGGGCGGGGCCTTTGGGGGGCGGGGCGAGTGAACCCGCAGGGACGTCACTCCGTCCTTCGTTTCGCCGTCGCTGAAGAAGCCGAGTCCCTTTTGCTTTGTTTTATTCTTGAAGCTTCCATCGTAGGACCAAACCGCATTCTTAACATCCTTATCTGGTTAAAGAAAGTGGTGGATTCCTCTCAAGTTCTCAAAACCACCCTCTGTTCATCGGTTAAGATTGTATCATTCCAGAGCATTTACTTTCTGACGAGCGTCCACCCGTCTTCATTGCTTCATTTGACCCCAGTGTTTTTCCAACTGGTTTTTGAAAGGCGACCGTTGGATTAAGAAAATTTATATGACTGAAGTTTTTAACTGTAGCTTTGCAACTCGGGTGTCATTTGCATTGTTGGCCTGAAGGCATCACTTTTTGGTCTCGATTTTTGTTTTTTAAGAGGGCTGAAGGTAGGGAACCATTCTGAAGCCTTTTGCTGGTTTAGAACATTAGCAAGTGAGGAGAGGAAATGGATCTTGTCCAGGCTGAAACTCCAGTGACGGGGCGTTTGGAGTGTACAGAGCATTTGATAAAGTGATGTTTTGGAGGCGTTTGGTGGCTGGTTGATGAATTCCACTTCCTCATTTTCTAGTTGCTGTGTCTGATTCACAGCTTTTGTTCTGATGAGGCGTAAACGGAGCTCACATGAGTGGATTTTAATTGTTTTGTTCGTTTTCAAATGATATTTTAATTGTGAAGTTGGAGAGGCAGGTGCTGCCAGTTCAGATAGAAGACTTAGACTTACACACTTTTAACCTTGGCAAGCTTTGTTTTAATTGAAGGAAAATGTTAGTGTTTTGAGTGTTTGTGTTAACTTGCGCTTTAATCCTGCACTATCTTCTCAAAAAAGCCTTTTCATTTGATTTTGGTCAGATGCTTATTAAGGATGAGTACTAACCAGGCCAGTTAGATAATATATATACCTGTTGTCTTATTAATATAGCTATAATATCAATGCACGTTTGTGTGTGTACATATTTTATTTAAAAAATATCGAACTGACTGTAAAAGTGAACAGAAATAATAGTCTGTTATACATTACATGTACACGTAGATCACACAACATGTTGGTGTTGACGCACGCACGCACACACAGCACGTAATTACATGTATGTGCTTTGAGGACGCGGTAGGAAACGCAGGATACTTAGTTTCCATGGTTTCCAGCTGCCCTGTGTTCCTGTCTGTTCCTGCAGCTGTTGAGGTAGTTGATCCCTGATTTCCCCCCCCCCCCCCCGAAACTAGGTGCAATATTCCCATGGTTCCTCTGGCTCCCGGGAAGTGTGGAGAGGCGGGCGGGCGGGCGAGTGCGGTGTGCGTCGCGTCGGCCTCGAAGCAGAGCGACACCATCGCTCCCGCCAGGGCTCAGAGTTCACAGAGCCGCTCCACTTCCTCTTCCTGTCCCACCAGCCCTGTTTCAGCCACTCTCTCTCTCACACACACACACACACACACACACACACACACGGGCACGGCCTTTAAACAGCACACACATCTGGCCTGAGACACTGCTCGACGGCCGCTCAAGGTACAGTCCTGTGTTCAGCCTTGTATTTATTTTTCTCATTGTATATGGTTATTCGACTTTTTGTACATTTATTTTTAGTTTTAGTGTTTCTTTACTCTTTTTTAAATTAAATTCTTAATTTCCTTATTTTTTTGGTTTTGAATAAATATTAAGGTATCTGTTCAAAACCTTGTTGCCTAATATGGAATTATTTGAAAATGCGATGCAGTGGAAAAGAGTGGTTTGCTTGTAGCCAGTAAAAGCCTGTCGTCTGAACACCCAGGAGGCACGCGCTGGCGCCCTCTGCAGGGCTGGTCTGTAAGTACAGAGCGTGGGCACTGTCCCTGCTTTTTTTTTTTGAAGGGGGGGTGGGTTTACTTTTTAATGGTGCCCTCTGGGGCCTGCAGTGTCTGCTGATCCATTCACTAACGCGGATTTATTGGCGATCTAGGAAGATTGGTTTTTCTCTTCATTGACCAATTTACAGCACTGTGCTATACAGGGCCATGAATATACCATTTTGTTTTTTTTGGAAATGTCCTTGTATGCGAGGGATTTCAGAACTATAGAGTCCTGGCGGGCACTGCAGTGTCAGCAGGATTTTGTAGTTTCGGTCAGAAACCAATTTAGGTCATGAAACAAAGGTGCATTTGTGCTTCATGCAGTCCGTGACAAATTAGTTCGGTGGAGAAAATGGTGGAAGCCAAAATGCTGTGACCCTCCTGGAGTAGAATTTGATAGCTCTGTTGGCGGTGGTCTGCTGCTGTTTTACCAGAAGTTTCTCAGCTGACTAAGGAAAAGCGACCATTTTCACACGAAAGTGTAAAATGTGGAAGACTTGTGCGTTTCAAAAAAAAAAAAAGCGCTGGACTACACTTCCCATCAACCCCTCTGAAGAGTGTCTGGCAATGCGAAAACACCTGGCTCAGCTGACTGCAGGTGATAAGATGCCACGAACTCGGTTGGTGGGACAGCGAACAGACTGATTCAGCTTGAATTATGAATTTTGTTGACGAAGCTTTACTGGTCTTCTGAGCACTGAAGAGCCAAAACCTGTAGGGCTTCTAGGGACCAGCGTTGCCAAATTCGAATTCCCGCTCAATTGGTCTACTTTTTTATGTTAGTGTGCGGGGGGAAATGTTTTTCGGCGGATTCACCTATTTCAAATCTGGACCGAAAAATGATTTTGAGCGCAGTAAGCCACTTAACTACCGTCTACCGACATTATATTGAAATTAACACTGAATGAATTTCGGTGGGAGACGTTCAGCCCGTCAGAACGTGTTTATGTCCTCGAAATATGCATTTTAAATTTCACTGAGACAATGGTTTTTATGAACGAAATTACTTCCCTACGAGTTACGTTTGGGGGCGTGGCCGAAGTCTCTTAAATGCTGCTGGCGCGAAATGTTCAGTGGAGAAATCACGTTACAGCAGACTACGAACAAGCAACCTGTCCCCGTGGAGTCACCGGCGTCCTCTGCGTTTGAACCAAAGAAAATTAATTTGTCAACTGCAATACGAATTAATAAAAGGCCGCTGGACTAAGAAGATTTCAAGACGGAGTCTACGTCGGCCCGGCTTTCAACAAGATGGGCAGGGCAGGGAGAGCTGAAGGCGGATTACGCACTGGCAGCGTTTCTCTGCTGTAGGTAAATATAAATACATTCTACCCCAATGACTGTTTTATAGTTAGATTGTTTTCTAGCTATGCAATTAGTGAGATTTCATGTTAAATGCAGGACGGTTAGCTAGCTTGTTAAGTAGGCAGCTATTCAGCGTATCTATGTAGACTACTAATCATGTTCGCCGCTATCGCAGACGTCTAAATTAGGTGGCTAATTTGTCTGATTTAGTTTCATGGTGAAGTTAGCTGCCCCAGCTTGAGAAAATAGCCATACGTTGTATTCTTTATTACATATGAATGTACTGTTTCAAATATTGAATAATCGTCGTTTTGCAAATGCGCTGGTAACACATAATTAGCAAAATCTCACAATAATGAACTGTTAAAGTACATGTGTGGATAAACAATGCACAATGATATAATTTTAGCGTTGATGTTTTTCTCATTGAATGCAGTTGTTGCCCGTCTTGATTAGGCCCTACAGACGTTTTTATGCCTAGCAATGCTGACGACGTAAGGAGCCTATAGGTAGCCTGTTACCACCCAGACAGGTCAATTACTTTTAGTCAAAAGTTTATATTTTTTATTAGAATTACAATTGCAAAGCATCTTATATTGCTACTTTCGAGAATGCATGCATGGTCTGTCCTTTCTCCAGATTTCTGGAAGATGCCAGTATGTCAGTTATATTTAAATCTTCATTTGAATGTTGATACAATTCGAAACCGTTGCCACTATTGTGAAAATTTGTGTCCTGCATCTTTAAATAATCGTGGGTCAAAATGACAAAATAAAAAATAAATAACTCAAGTGAACGAATAAGTAAAAAATATATAAATGCAGGAAAAATGTAAAAAATACATATGTTCACAGTAATTAAGTAATGGATCAAATCTGACAATTGGGTATTTCGGCATGTATTTCCATATTTATTTCCTGATTTATTTATTTCTATATATTTATTTCCGTAGCCTATTTATTTATGCATTTCTTCTCGTCCAAATGATAACGAAGGGATTGTCATTCAAACAATATTATGGCATCACATTATTGCCATTGGTTTATCGATAGTCTAACCGGAGTGTATCGATCGACTCTGTAGGCCTAAACGTCTTGCTTCAACAACGGTTGTTTTTTACTACTACTGTTTACGTTAGTAGGGGCGATGCAAAACGCTCAGTCCCGTTACTTTCGGACAGATTACTTATGAATGATGTGTTCCAGAAATTGAATCATGGTCTCCGTGGTTTGCATTGAAACTGACTAATATAGTTCTAGTAATATTTTCAGAATTGAGCCAAATTACATAAATGGTCATTTCCCCGACCCCAAATTATGCCTGTACGACCCAGAGACGAGAGACTGGCTAACATAGCTGAAAATGCTAGTTTTTGCTTTGACGGTTTGTTCCGTGAATGGCTCAGCAGTTTGACTCATCTCCTGAATATTTCGCACCAATATTCCTGTTAGGACAGATAAGTTGGACGCCCTTCTCACATACTGCCCGTGGAAGCTGTGGGGAGATTAACTGTGAATGTTGGAGTTGATGGTCTGTGTTTATTGTGAATACGTGCACAACAAGTCGCTGAATTACCCTGGATTTAAAAAAAAAAAAAAAAAAAACTGTTTTGATTCATGAGGTGGTTTTCTCAAAAATTACATTTTAATAGAAATGTAAAATGTACAAGAAAATGTTTTTGTATATGTACAGACAAACACAGAGACAGATCTGACACAGGTATTGGCAGTGAATGACTGCTTTGTCTTCTTTTTTTCCCACACATTTTGTTTGCTTGGAAGGTTTACTCTTCTGAAGATGTCTTGGGGAAGGAGAAATGTCAAATGACACAACTGCAGTTTGATGTAACTGGTGAGAAACGCAAGGCAACCCTGAAAGTTAATTTTAAAAAAGAAAACCTTTGGCAAGACGCGCTTCTGTCCCCACAGCCTCCAACTTTCACGCCAACTACGAGTCCCCCTGTTGAGCTGGGAGGGTTCAGTCCCACGCTTCGACTCTTTCTACGCGGTGATTAAAATCCCTCTGATTAAAATGGAATCTCCCAGCGAGCATGTATATTTTACAAACAATTTATCACTGAAAACAATTTATTCTGCTATGCAGAAACTAAGTTGGACAGAAACATTAATACCTTAATGCACACAGTTGAAAACTAGGTTTTCCTCGGACGTGTGCCAGCACACAAGTTCTGCTTTTCTGCAGTTGCTCAGAAAGGGGGAGTACGAGGGGGGAGGATGGGGGGATCTATCTAGCAGAAGGACAGGCAAAGGAAGTTGGATGCCTGTTGCGGATCCAAGGCCGGATCCAGGGACTCAGACGTGGCAGGTCTTGTAGTTGTTGGCTGGCATCTCGGCCACCAGCTCCCCCATCACCTCCAGAACACAGTCCTTGCAGGCCAAGATGGGCAGATCTATCAGGGACAGGCCCACTGGGCCCCCCCCCATCTGGGACATGCCTGTTCGCGGCCCGCCCGTACGGGGTGCGCTCTCTGTGAGCCCACCCATGCGGGGCCCACCCATGCGGGGCACACTCTCTGTGGGCCCACCCATTTGAGGCCCTCCTTCTGGGGGCCCACCCATACGGGGTATGCTCTCTGTGGGCACGGTCGTCGGCTGCACACTTGTCTGGGCCATGGGGTTCGCAGGTAAGCCCCCATCCGGCACACCTGCGAACCCGTTGTAGGACGTGACCGTGTTCCGCTGAAACACACAGAAGGGGCGGAGCCATCGTTAGCCCAGAGTGAAACCCTGGCCCCTCCCTGTCAGCCCTTCGTTGAACCACCTGACCTGTTGCATCACTGCGCTGCTTGGCTATGTGTGTGGAGCTGTGGAGGGAGATGGGATCCCTCTTTATGGGTCTGCTCCTGGACTGCCCATAAAACCAGCCTCTAAAGGGCCAGAGTGTGTGTTTACCTGCCTGTACCTGGCTTGCGTGCGTGTGTGTGGGTGTGTGTCTCGGTCGGTCTGTCTGTCTGTCTGTCCGTGTGTCTGTCTGTCCGTGTGTGTGTGTCTGTCGGTCTGTCTGTCCGTTTGTATGTCTGTGTGTGTGTGTGTGCGTGTGCGTGCGTGTGCGACGTGCGCTCACCCGGCTGCCCTCTGGGGGGAAGTCTTTCCGGCACAGGTGTGCCATGATGCCAGCGGCGAGGGCGTCGCCCAGCACGTTGATCATTGTGCGGAACCGGTCCCTGGAAGGGGCAGTGAGAGGGAGCGGCGGAGAGAGGAAGGAATGGAGAGAGGAAGGGGGGGAGACAAGATGGGGTGGAGAGATGAAGGGGTGTTGGACGCAGGCTGTTAGGGGCTCATCCGGCATGTTAGGAGTTTGGCCTCTGTGCTGCTGTTAGGAGTTTGGCCTCTGTGCTGCTGTTAGGAGTTTGGCCTCTGTGCTGCTGTTAGGAGTTTGGCCTCTGTGCTGCTGTTAGGAGTTTGGCCTCTGTGCTGCTGTTAGGAGTTTGGCCTCTGTGCTGGCATTAGGAGTTTGGCCTCTGTGCTGCTGTTAGGAGTTTGGCCTCTGTGCTGGCATTAGGAGTTTGGCCTCTGTGCTGCTGTTAGGAGTTTGGCCTCTGTGCTGGCTGCTGGTTGTTGCAACTCGGTAATAGTCACGCGAGGTGTCGGACACATCTGAGCTCCCAGAGCCCTTTGTCCTAGTGTAATAACCTGAGGTGCTTAGTTCTGAAGTACTGGCAATTAAAGTTGCCGAAGGGTTATGTTATATTTCACATGTATTTTATCCAGGTCTGGTCCTCATATACCATGAATACCCGGCCAGCAGTTTGGGTATATGAAAAGTGTTAGATGTTCGAATGAATTCTAATGACTAAATTTCTCGTCGTCCAGTACCAAAGGCTACCCTAAGACTGGAAACATACTTGAATTTTCCTGCGCTGTGTGTATGTGAAGTGGGTGTGCCCTAGGTGACATACTCATCTGCTTACTTTTTGTCTGACTTGAGGTTTAAAAGGTTTATCCACTAGGGGGCAGATCAGGCTACTCTTCAAATGATTCCAGCATTCTTTCTGGCTTCCTAGTGTCAGTTATGTCACTTGGCATAAAATGTATACTGCCCCTGTGGTTTACGTGGGTATTACATCTTGTGGACGCGTAGCACTCATTTTTGAGGATGTGCACATTGAGCGCTCTGAAAGACCACAGGATACACATGACAACCATGTTGCGTACATGCATAATTTACATGAAGTGTGTTTCCAGCCCTAAGACAAGCCTAAGCTTTAGCAGGATAGGGATTTGTTGCTGTCCGTATTAATATTGACTATATTGGCTGTGTACACTTTTGTTATTGTTCAAAATGGGGAGACTTTGAAAGGATGATGATGGTGTGAAGACTCACAACACCCAGTCGATGGCCACGATGAGTGTGATGTCATCGGCCGGCAGGCCCACTGAGGTCAGCACGATCACCATGGTTACCAGGCCAGCCTGTGGTATCCCAGCAGCCCCTATGCTGGCGGCCGTCGCTGTGATGCTGGAATGACCAACAGATCAAGAAGATCAGAGATGATGGCTTCCCTCCGGTGGGGTTAACAGGATATTACAGCTCCTGGGGCCTGATCTTTATCTCCCTGAGCTGCTTGGCTGGTCGTCAATGGTGACCAGTTGGCCAAAATGCTTACCTTATGGTGACCATTTAGCCAATGTGCTTACTTTATGGTGACCAGTTGGTCGGTGTGCGTACCTTATGGTGACCAGTTGGCCGAAGTCGAGCTCGTACTCGTTGACCTGGGCGATGAAGATGGCCGCCACGGCCTCGTACAGCGCCGTGCCATCCATGTTGATGGTGGCGCCGACGGGCAGGACGAAGCGGGCGATGCGCCGGTCCACACCGCAGTTCTCCAGCAGGCACTTCATGGTAATGGGGAGGGTCGCGGAGCTGGGGGAGAGGGCAGGGGGGGCACTAAAAATGCTAATTCCTCCCAGTACTGTGGCTCTTATTGAATCCGGGGTTGTACAGTCTGGACTTTTGAGTGTTGAAAGGTCTGCTGTACAAACCCTGCTGGTAGGCCCTTCTTGTGGGGGAATTAAGAACTGGAATTGCACCATCTACTGGCTGCTCTTCTGTCCACCCCCGAGGCTACTGCATCTGCTGAGGCTCCACAAATGCACTTCTGATGTAACACACAGCTGTGCATGAATGTGCTCATCCTAGATCAGTTGATCAGTCCAACAGTAACCATTATGAGAGTGATGATCAGACTGATTTTAGACCTGTCCAAGCAGGCACGTTCTCCCCAGCTCCCAGATAAAGAGAAGCTGGTTTTTCTCTTTTTTTTTCCAGTTTAACTTACACTTTATTGATCCCATGGGGAACTTTGTCTGCTGCATTTGACCCATCCTAGTTGCTTAGGAGCAGTGGATAGTCACAGTGCAGCGCCTGGGGACCAGCTCCAGTTCTGAACCCAGTGCCTTGATCAAGGGCGAAGGCAGGAGTGTGTGATGTTTTTTAAGGATGGTAGTCTCACTGCATTAGAGAAGGGCGGTCTCACCTGGACGAGGTTGCCAAGGCGATGACGAGGGCCTGCAGGAGCCCCCGGATGAAGGGGAAGGGGTTCTTCCGCGTGAGGATGAAGTAGAAGAGAGGCAGCAGGACCAGGCCATGCACACACAGCCCCAGCATCACCGTGATGGTGTACATCCCCAGCTTCTCCCCAATCCTCTCGGGGTCCTCCATGTCCAGGATCTTACCCGCCACCAGGAACACGATCCCGAAAGGAAAATACCTAAGAGAGGGGGGGAGATGGAAGGAGAGAGAGAGAGAGGGGGAGAGAGACGGAGGGAGGAATAGAGGGAGGGAGACTGACTGAGATTTAAGAATGCTTTTGACACAATTTAATCCTGAGAAAGGACTAATCACAAGTCACGTCCTTAGATAAAACATAAAACAGTCAGTTTACACACTGCATGCAGGCAGTTATATATCCCCCTCCCAGGTATAAGAAACTGAAAAGGGGACTGACAGGGAGAGAGAGAGCGAGAGAGGGAGGGAAGGAGAGACAGCGAGCGATAGTACATGGCCATTTGTCTCTGTGCTGCACTGCTAAGCTCCCCAAGATTCCCCATCGCAACAAAGACATGTGGCTCGATGGCGGTGTGTAATTGTGAGAGCTGATAACGCACCACATGGCAGCATTGATGATCTTCATCACGCACTCGTTGATACACTGGCACACGCTGACCAGGGGCATGCCTCGCTGCCCCATTCTGCCCAGCAGCAACCCTGAGACACGAAACCAGGGTCATTGCAGTAGTCCACCTCATATACCCACTCTTCCCAAGTAATCTTTCTAATTCAGCTCAACTTCTCATTGGAAAAAATGATTTCTGCCACCAAAAGTTTTTCGAGACTTTGACAAAGTTCATTGAGGTTTCTCAGTCATGGAGATCACATCACCCAGCCCCCGTGTGACCCTGCAGCCTGGTTGGCTGGTGCTTGTTGGAGGGCGTGGCCTCACCCATGGTGGCGGAGAAGACGACGACGCCGAGCACGTTCATCTGCTTGCTGTAACCGGGGACGATCTTGTACTGGAACTCCGGGGCGGGGGTGAGCTCCAGGGACACGGCATGGCTCAGTTTGGGGTTGGCGTGGTCCGGCATCATGTACACGTGGTTCGGCTGCAGGGTTTTATCAACTGCCTTCACCGTGTTCACCAGATCTGTTTTATACTGGACAGGGGGGCCAAGGGGTCAGACGTCAGAAGTCAGGCTAGCTGTTCTTTCTTTTTATTGGTTCATTTCAGGGTGGCATTTTGCTTACCTGTTGAAATGTTGCTTCGACCAGATTGGCTGGAATCATGTTCCTTGGAAAGAAAAAGATGAGAACTATTATCAAACTGAGCGATTTGAGTCATAGACTGTGCTTGATGGGGGGGAACAAAAACTCTTGTTGTCTCGTTCGGGTTGTCCTCCTGCCCCCGGACATCTAGATGTGTGAGCGCTGTGAACTCGACGGGAACAAAGCCAAGATCCTGTACAGAGCTGCAGATCATCCTGCACATGTCTTTCCCGGTAGCAGCCCAAATACCCTACAGATTCCCCAGTTGCCCAGGGTTACGTCCCTCTCTTTAGGATCTGTCCAATCGCTTATTTTATCCATCCTCATCTGCTCTGTCCTTGACTGACCTGGAAATCATTTGAGGTCTGCCCTCTTTAAGGACATTCCAACCCATGAAATGCTCCTTGAAGGAGTTTGGAGCAGGGAGCTAGGAGGCCCTCAAAGGATGCTTGAGCAAGGAAGTATGAGTGCATCCTTTGCGGAAGTGTTTTTTTTCGGAATATGTGACGTTTAAATGATCGATCTGTGGATCCACCTCTCCCCATCTGCCATGTGGCTTCAGACTGACGCTTGGTTGAACAATGACGTTCCATTATCCTAATACATGTTTCCTCCATTCCTCTGCCCTCGCAGCCTCTGTTGGGGGAAGCTAAGGCAGCGAGGAAAGGACGCAAGGAGGTGAAAATGAGCATTTGGAAAGAGCCCTTTAGACTCCATATATGCTCCGCAATCTGCCAAAATGGGAGGGGCTACCGAGCGAGGGGTAAGAGGGGCTTTAGAGTTGGAGGTTAAGTGGGCTGTGGTGCTTTTAGAGTTGGAGGTTAAGTGGGTTGGGGGTTTTTGGGTTACAGGTGATCTCTGTTTGGACCTCTTGCTGACGATGATCATTAAGCTGTGCACTGATCACAGAGGTGTACCCCTCTCTCCCCTCTCTCGCTCGCTCTCTCGCTCATCCAAAGCCGCTCCCCATTGGGCGCCATCGTCCCCCCCGGGCTAAAATTAGCCAAATCCTCCGGGGATTTCAGGGATGGCGTAGCTGGCCAGAGGCAAAGCACTTTGACACGGGACAGGGATTACTGTGGTCCCGGGACAGCAAACACGGCACGCGTCTGGGCGAACAGGTCTAATCAGCTTTCCCTTATTCTCATACTTTCTGTTTTTTGTTTTGCTATTATTATGCTCATCTAAATGAACACACCTCTCCTGTTAGGAGTTGAGTCCTCAGATTCAAATGGAGTTTAAATGACTTAATTCATTTATCAGTTCAGATGGCCTGTAGGAATCAGGTGGAACCACATGTCCTAAATCTCCTACCTGATTCCCACAATGCAGTGCGTGTCACCAGCAAAGCTTTTTCACTTTCCACTGAATCATGTCACTCAGTGTGACTAATGAACTCTGCTGAACTCAAAAAGGAAACTTGGGGACACGGTACATCCAGTCCTGTGATTACAATAGCAGCTACCATTTTGGAGTTATCTTGCTAATCATTTTATTGACTAAATGTTGTTTTTCAGTTAATAATAGCAACATTATTATTGTTGCTGTTGTTATTTGTAATATTACCGCATGACTGAAATGATCATGATAAAAGTTATTTATCTGTCTATATAAATCTATAGGATCCACTGAAAGGGTGTAATGTTTCTGTATGGACCCCATCCAATGTTAGACAACGAGGAGACCATTCAGCCCATCTGGAACTTAGTGATACATAATGAGAATAGGCCATTCAGCCCATCTAGAACATAAGACATTAGAACACATAACGGGGAGAACTGGCCATTCAGACCAACTAGGCTAATTTACCTACACTCTAGAGAGTATGCCGCAAGGTGTGGCTCACCTGATGAGGTCGAGTAGGGCGTCGGCTGAGGTCATGACGTGTCCGTTGCTGTGGTGATGGCTGTCCTTCTCGGCGCCGGTGCCGGGGTGTATGGTGATCACCAGGACGATGCCCACGATGACGGCGATGAACGTGGTCCACAGGTAGTATGTGATGGTGAGGATCCCCATGCGTCCGCTGGCCTTGGTGTCCATCGCCGACAACCCCGACATCAAACTGCGTCAGTAAGGGTCCAGATTCAGTTTCCGTTTTAAACGGGGTTCACTGGGGTCCACCTGCGCGGGGGACGGGGGGTTCTGCTTGGTGGAACGTGGGGGACGGGTGAAGGGTATCCTACTGGATCAGCAGTATGTACACCGTAGGTTCTCCATAATGCAGCGTAGTCATGTTTGGTATTATTGGAAAGCCATTGTCATGGGGAACAAGTTGGTGTCTTTGGTGGTGTGGTATAGTGGGCACTGACTAAAGATATTGATAACTATGAGTTAGCACCCAGCCAGATACAAAGGTTTACCTGGTGTGATAGGCTTACAGAGATAGTGCAAGGAGGATCATTGATGTACTAACATAACATAATAACGTAACATAATGACAAGAACAGGCAATTCAGCCCTACAATGCTCGACATTTTCACTTTAACCTGCTATTCCTTTTAGACTCTTACTGCTGCAGCCCAAGCAGTTTGAAGCTCCAACTTAGACATAAAACTCTGGATATCTGCTCTCCGTAGTCTCTTGCCTATACGCTAGTGCCGTAGCAAGATACGCAATTGTATCTATGCAGCCTACACACCAAGGACACATCCGCGTCTACCAAGATAGATAGTGATCTGTATAGAGCCACACTACTGGCAGATCATTTGCGGTCTCCTGTGTGTAAGAATGAGTTTAACACGTTATTCTGGAGTCAGATAACACGGAATCGATAAATTAATCCCGGGTAAGACTATATTTTTTTCCGTTTGATGCACGGGGGGTTCTGATTGGTAGTTCATGGGGGATGGAGGGCTCTGATTGAGCCTACCTGGACGTGATGAGTGGAAGGATCAGCATTTTCAGCATGCGCATTAGCAGCTCCCCCGGGAAGGAGAAGTAGATTCTGGCCTGAAAAAGGGAAATGAGAGCTCTCACGCACCACAAAACAGATCAAAGGCAAGAGGGACTCCAAAAACATAGATTTTCTTTCTTTGAACATACTGAACAAAGTGCAGAAAGTACAAATGTTTAGATCACTACGATCCTCACCAGTGTCATCAATTGACAGACACTTTTACTTCTAAACTTCTAAGATCCAGAACTACGCACAAGTGGTGCTAGTTAGCCATTATTATTATTATTATTAATTACATTTATATAGCACTTTTCCATATGCTCAAAGTGCTTTACAGTGAAGGGGAACTCACCTCATCCACCACCAATGTGTAGCACCCACCTGGGTGATGCACGGCAGCCAATTTGCGCCAGAACGCTCACCACACATTAGCGAAGGTGGAGAGGGAGAGAACATTTATTTAGCCAATTAAGTCTGGGGATGATTTTTAGTGGCAAGTTTTTGCGGGAGCCAGATCTGGGATTTGGCCAGGACACCGGGGAACCCCCTACTCTTAGCGATAAGTGTCATGGGATCTTTAATGACCACAGAGAGTCAGGACCTCGGTTTAACGTCTCATCCGAAAGACGGCATCTCCTACAGCACAGTGTCCCCGTCACTGCACTGGGGCATTGGGGTTTTATTTGTACCAGAGGGAAGATTGCCCCCTGCTGGCCCACCCAACACCACTTCCAGCAGCAACTCAGTATTCCCTGGTGGTCTCCCATCCAAGTACTAACCAAGCCCAGACCTGCTTAGCTTCAGCCATTTGGCAGGAGCACAGTGCATGGAGGCATTAAAGGAGAAAGTGAAAGTGGAGCATTTTTAAAAAACGTTCAAAAAAGGACAGTAGAATTGCATTACAAGGTATATTTACATAGGCAATGTGCTACAGGGCAATAAATTAGAGTCACTGGGAAACGTACAACCTACTACAAAACTACTCCAGGGAGCAGGACGTATGCATGTTACACTTCTCTAAATGACGTATGAGCAGTTCTGACTGGGTACACTTATGAATAGACCCATTAATCACTGATAATGGGAAAGAACAGGTATAAATACTAGGAGATAGATGATTAAGAACAGATACAGACGACAGATGAGACTATTAAAAGCACTGGAGAGGTAATCCCTCATTCAAACCAGCAGGCTGCATAGTCTTTAAATAAAAGATCCGTCTGCGTTCGGGTTGGCGGAGTCTTCTCCAGGCCCCCACCCCTCCTTCATTTGTTCACTTGCTCTGTCACCATATATGTAAGATCTCCCAAACATGTGCATCACTTATGAATCCAGACAAACCAAACAGACAAACTTCCGCCTTAGAAACTGCTTATTGCCTGTCTGTCATTATTTTTTTATTTTGTCACTAGTTTCCTGTGCCTTTACATTGCACTCGTTGAGCCTCTACATTCCACTGTCGTTGAACCCAGTTCTACCTTCATAAACATGCCTCAGTTAACCCTTTGAAGAGTAGGGTTTTTTTTGTGGAAGTTTTTGTTTTCTAAATTCTAAGTCAGTGTTCTAGAACTCCATTTCTTTGAATTTCCAGTAGTGATTGCTACAACAGCGTTCTAATCACATATTTGTGACCTCACACCTAAAATGGTTGATTCTTGCTCTATGCCTGCTGTCGGCTAACCTTCCATAAAATATCTGTGGCATGACTGCATGATCTCCGTAGTCCTGCGATGCATGAGTATGTGGCTGTCTGTGTCTGTACAGACCACCCAGTCTCAGTGGTACGGACTCCACAGGCTCTGGCTTGGGTCAGTATCTGCTTTCAAATCCAATGATCTCTCGTCCTCATCACAATCCGTCCACCCTGTACTGCTGTGAAGGTACTGATGTGCCTCTCAGCTTCTCAGCTTTTCAGGTTGTTCATAGCTGGTCTGTCGATAGCTACAGACTCGTTAAAATAACCAAATACTCCTGTGCTTCCTCTCCACTTCACCCTCCCAACCTTCACTGGTAGGACGGTGACGCAGGACAATTAAAATTCTTTCAATGTAGTTTGAGGATGTTCCCAACTTTCGGTCATTTTATGAGGTAATTTGGTAGCATTTAGCGTAATGTTTGTTTGTTTACACTCGACCGGGAGATCTGCACATATCGCACGCAGGGTATCATGAGGCTCAGGCTTTTTGTAGGTATAGTGAATGGAACTTACCTTAACGACTATTGACTATTCATCTGTCAACGTTAAAGATCATCGATCAAAGGAAAGGTGCATCCCTGAAGCTCACCTGCGTGGAGAGATTGAGGGTCCTGAGCAGGAATCCCAGAACGCAGCCCGTTAGCACGGCTAAGATGGAGAGCGTGAGCAGGCCGTTGTCGCGGCAGTATTCCCGGATCCAGCGCCAGAGCCCGAGCGTGCGCACGCTGCGCAGGACCGTCTTCCACCGCTCCAGCGCGCGTTTCCACCGGTCCGCCGCGGACGGCCCGGCCCCCCCGTCTCCGATCAGCCTCTCCTCCATGGCGACGACCCCCGACCCCCGGCTGGAGCCGACCTCAGCACAGGCTCATGCGAGGCGTGTGTGTGCCGGAGGGATTACGCAGTGGCGCGTGGACGGACGGGAGCTAATTCTCGAGAGGCGGCGTCGGCAGGAGCGCTGAGCTCTTCTGAGGACGGTGTAATTGCTCCTGACGCTGCCAGTGACACCATGAGATTTAAAACAGGAGCGCGTTGCCCCCGCCCACGGAACGTGTAACGAGCTTTCTGGCGCCTCCGGTTCGGCCTGGGAGCGTCGATGGCCGGGTCTGGCCCTTCTGCTCAAATGACAGGTGGAAGCAGCTTCTGGCACACCCCAGAAAAAAGGGGGTGCAGAACTGCAGGGAACCCCTCGAGCCTTAGAGCAGGGGGGGAGGATGTAAGCTTTTTTTTTCCTGCAGAGATTAAACTGCTTGCGTAGCGTCTGGGGAAAGAGGATTAGCGCAAAGACGAGCCGCAGGTGGGGCGAGCGAGTCCGCGTCCGGCAGGCGGTGATGGCGGGGCGTCCGCTGCGGGCGGGCTTTGGGTCTGCGTTTCCGCTCCCCTCCTGGGGGTCCCGGCCCGACCCCGGATCCTGGGCTGCAGCTCTCCTCCCTCTCTGGCCTGGCTGGTTGGTGGGCGAAAATTTTACCAAAAACTATCTGCACTTATTCTGCACTTCACAGATTATTCCTTATTCTGTTTGTCAGAATAAGGAATGAAAGAAGACTAGCACAGCACAGGCCTGAGTGCTTTAACAGAAAGCTGCGTTACACAGGAGTTTCACGGTCCGCCTGTGCGTGTGGAGCACGTGCTAGTACACGTGTATATACGTGTGTTCGCGTGTTTCACACGCGACCTAAAACCTCTTAAGATTTGAGCCTATTTTTATCTGTCCCGTCCTGTCTTCCTGTTCTTAGTTCTTTTTCCTTGTGTACCTTTGCATTCTGCAGTGCATTCTCTGAAGTTCAGAGATTTATTTATTTTTATTTTTAGAAGTAAAATGTCAGAGGGGTGACATTTTACTTCTAAAACATCGGTCTCCTACTATCCCTGATCAGTCCTGTGTTCTGGGGTGTTGAAGACCATGTAGGTCTGACTGTCCCTTTAACCTTTTGATGACTACGTTATTATTTATTTTTTGGAATGTTCTTTCCCCCATATTCTCAGTCAGTGTTCTAGAACTCTCGATTGCTTTTGGTTACCAGCAGTGATCGTTACATCAGCGTTAAGAAAATTCTGATCACATATTTGTGATCTCACACCTTAAAGGGTTAATGAGTGATATTTAAACTCTTTGCAGGTACATTCTTTTTTTTTCCCTCCACCTGCATCGCTTCTTTTTTCCGCTGCACCGGCACACGGCTGCTTTGCCTCTCTCAAGGTTATTTAACCTCCTTTGCGTACCGGTGGACTCATTAAGGTAACTGTCGTTTTCAGACTTGGTGTAAACAGAGGCTTCGGAGACGGTCAAAGAAAGCGAGTCGGTCTGATTTCACCCTTAAGATTTATTTGGAAAAACGAGAGAAACATTACCAGACAAAAACAGTTTGGCACGACAGGCAAAAAAAAAAAAGAAAAACCTGGATTTGACTCCCATCTGAGTGTCGTTGTGGTTTTGCTCCAGTTCAGTTTAAGCATGGTGCCCTTCTCCTCACATGCCTGCAGTACAGCCGTGAACATACAAACAAAACATCCTGCTCTGTTAGTTTCACAACCTTCTCTACACACTCCCTCGCTTGTTACAAACAACACTGCAGTGACTGAACTGGTTTGAGTAAGAAGAGACCTGAGAACAGCAGGTTTATCAGAGAGCGGCGGAGTACCCCAGGGGTATGATTCCAGTCCGGTTTGTTTTTGGGACGCTGTTTGGCAGTTCGGTTTCGGGAGCGTGTGACCAGACAGGATTAGTTACACACCTGAAGCTCAGACCATGTAGCAGCAGCCAAGGTGAAGGGTGTCCAGCAGAGGGCAGACCAGGCCGGGTAAAAGTGGCTTGTCCTGGGTTCGAGCCCGCTGTGGGTCGTTTTGAGGTTGTACAGTTTTTGTGTTTTTGTTTGACTGTTCTCATGCTGTTCTTGGGTCATTTTCCTGTCCTTTTGTATTTTGTAGATGGGTAAGAAAAAAACAACTGGACCAAACATGCAAGTCATTTTTTTCCAAACCAAAAAAAAAACCAAAAAACTTCCCAGTTCATTTAAACACCCTTTTCTTCACAGTTGCAAAAATTGATTAAAATGTCTACGGACAGCCTGCCTTGTCAAAATCCATCTGCCAAAAAAAGAGAGAGAAAAAAAACCCACATTTACACATTCAGTTGTGTGGAATATGGAACAGAAGGGGAGGGGCTAGGCTGCAGGGCTGGGTGGGGGCGGGGTTAAGCAGGGCTAGGCTGCTGGGCGGGGCTTACTGACTGGCGTGTCAGGGCTGTTCCTCCTGGCTGGCGCTTGGCGGCCGGCTGCGGATGTGGCTCCTCAGCTGCTCGATGAGCTCCGGGTTCTGCTGCTGCATCTGCTGCGCAAAGTCCTGTCCCCTGCGCAGACACACAGGTGTGCAGGTGAGTACAGATGTGTTTTTGGGTGCAGGTCCCTGCGGGGCGGGTGTGTTTTTGGGTGCAGGTCCCTGCGGTGCGGGTGTGTTTTTGGGTGCAGGTCCCTGCGGGGCGGGTGTGTTTTTGGGTGCAGGTCCCTGCGGGGCGGGTGTGTTTTTGGGTGCAGGTCCCTGCGGGGCGGGTGTGTTTTTGGGTGCAGGTCCCTGCGGGGCGGGTGTGTTTTTGGGTGCAGGTCCCTGCGGGGCGGGTGTGTTTTTGGGTGCAGGTCCCTGCGGGGCGGGTGTGTTTTTGGGTGCAGGTCCCTGCGGGCGGGCGCATGTAAACTCACGCTTGGATGAGGCCGGACAGGTCGTTCGATCCCGGCACTCCAGGGGTGGCGCCAGTTCCCTGGGAGCTGTACATTCCCGACATCATCCCCGACATCCTGAGCGACCCAACAGACCGGGAGACTGAACATCCGGGCAGCGTCCTCACAACGTCCAGACAACGCAGCCCCAACATCGCAACGTCCTCACAACGCAGCCCCAACATCGCAACGTCCCCACAACGTCCAGACAATGCAGCCCCAACATCGCAACGTCCCCACAACGTTCACACAACGCAGCTGCAACATCGCAGCACCTCTCTACACCAGATGGGTGAGCCCCAGCAGACCTGGCTTCCTGAGAAAATGCCACTCTGGAGAAGGTCGGTAAAATCTGATCTCACTCCTGCACATCCCTGAGCACTGGCAGCAAAATGCTGCTAAAAAGGTTTTACATAAAAACAATTTTTTTTGTGAATATTAGAGAAAAGTTAGAAAGAAAAAAAAAGTTGTCAGTTAACTTGAAAGATATCTACTGTTCTGAGTTAACGTTTTTTTAAAAAGTCTGACTATCTGACTGGCAAACCCTTATCATCATCATCATCATCTTCCCTTGTGAATCCATGATGTTTCCGTAATGTGACCATGTCAACAATCAGGGCTTACATTATTTTACAGAGGAGAGATTTTAAAATTCCACTTACATTTGCTGAACTTGAGGGTTGTTCATTAGATTAGCTGCCTGAAAAAAGCAATAATTAAAACGATTAGTCATTTTGGTAAGTTAAACCGATCAGTTTCAGTTTTGTTGTTGAAGCTGCTTTAGAAGCCACAGTGTCTCAATGGAGAAGCCAGGCATCTCCCCACAGAAGTAACGGCACTACCTAATTTCACCACTAGATGGCAAGAAATCACTGAGCAGCACCTGCTACAGAAGCCATTTTTTTCCCCTTACCATGCTCATGAAATTAGGGTTACTTAGGAATCCAGCCAGATCAACTCCTCCTGTCTGAAAGAGAGAGAGAGAAATCAATCACACACAAAACGGCACATCAGACCATAGAGCTCGAGTTTTCAAAATTGCGGATAACTTGCATACTTATGAATGAGGGGTGCTTCGTTAGGGTTGGAGTGAAAGCCTACAGGACAGTAGATCTCTAGCTGTTGAATGAGATGTGCTTTGTTAGGGTTGGAGTGAAAGCCTACAGGACAGTAGATCTCCAGGGACAGGGCTGCGCAGCCCTGGAGGTAGTGTAATGTTTCAGGGAACTGGGCTTGTAACTGAGAGGTTGCAGGTTTAGCTCCCAGGTGGGGCACAGCGCAGACTCACTGGGCTTGGCATCTCCTTCATCTTCTGCTCTGCGATTTTCAGGTTGGATTTGTAGGTCTCGTTCTCTGGGTCCAGCTCCAGGGCTCTTCTGTAGTATCCCACAGCCTCCGTGTGTTTGTTTAAACTGGCCAGGGCAAGCCTTTTACACGCGCGCACACACACGGACGCGCACACACACACGTGCGCACACAGAGACACAAGTAAGACATTAAATGGACTAGAACCATGCAGTTCCACAGTCACCCTACATCGTTAGACACACTTTTTAAATTTTCACATTTCCAGCACACAGCCGGAATGTACAGGAAACAGGATTACCGAATTTAAATGCCTGAGCGCTCCACTGCAGCACTGGCGTCTGTGCGTCATTTCCATACTAACCTGTCCTGCCTGCACCAGGGGCCTGTCTGCTAGCTGCACCTCAGTCAAATCCTTATTTAAAACTGTTAACCCCGCGGGCCGCAGGAACAGTCCTGCACATTAACAAACGGCTTTAAAAGGAAACCTTAAAAAGTTCACTTTCTACAACCTTCGGCCATTCCAACAAAATTCCTCTTTTGAGAAATTGCATGGGAAACGTTTTACCAGCTTTCTGACCTGTCCAGTTCAGACAAGATCAGACAGAAACCATAGAATGTTCAGCTCTGGCTTCATGATATAGGTTTATGATCACTGGGGCAGTTATGGGGTTCACTGGCCCTGGGGCAGTTCCGGGGTTCAGTGGATCGAACCCCCAACCTTCCGGTCGTCAGTCGGCCTCTCTGTAAGCTGAGGCGCCAGGCGTCCCCAAAATGAGACCTGACAGGCTGATTCTGAGACTACAGCAGCTGTCAGCAGACACTCAGAAACTGAGGGAAACACCCCCCCCCCCCCAAAATAAGAGTCTGGCGGGTGTGTGGCGGGATGTTTTTCGGCGAGCGCTCGTCCCCTACCCCATGCGGCCGTAGGCCTTGCTGTAGGTGCGGTCGATCACGATGGCGCGCTCACAGTCCGACACAGCGCCCGCGTAGTTGCCCATCTTGCTGTAAGCCGCGGCCCTGGAACGCCCCAAAAAAAAGCGTTACCGTGGACACGGGAGCGGCCCGGACGGGCGAGAACGCGTTACCGTGGAGACGGGAGCGAACGCGTTACCGTGGAGACTCCGTACCGGTTGCAGAAGTAAACGGCGTTCTCTGGGTTTAACTTTATGGCTCTGGTGTAGAATTCCGCTGCTGCGCCAAAGTTCTCCAGCTTCATCTGCTCATTGCCTGGGGGGGGAGGGCATTAGATTGTTGGTCATCTCTTCGGTGTGGGGGAGGAGTGGTGTGGTGAACAATCACACTGAGCTGAAATATATAATGCGCACGGACACACACGCGCTCACACACACGCTCACCATCTGATTTGAGTCTCTCAGCCCGTGCGAGCTCTTCCACGGTGGGCTCATGTAGGAGGGGGTTCACTTCCACCTGGGGGGGCTCTGCATCTGGCACCTGAAACACACACACACAGAGCAGTGAATATTTGCACGCACACATTCTCACTCACTCACACACACCGCACACTCACACTCACAGAGTAGTGAATATCTGCACACTCACACACACACACACACACGTTTGTGAGCTCAGTGTACTGAATCAGCAGTGCAGGGCCTGGAGCAGAAGCCTGTACAGCCCAGAGCTGTAACATTTACATTCTCCACATTTCCATGTGACCCGGTTCCCTGGTGTTCTTCTGTGAGGAGCAGGGCACTGTCTGTACTTAGTGCTTTCTATAAACCTGGGCATTCACTGAAGCGCACCCCACAGTGACCAGCCTGACGAACGCACTGCAGAGCAAATCCTCACTTCTGCAGCCCACATCCCTCACGTCTGCAGCCCACATCCTCACCTCGCTTGTGGCAGATGCAAATATCTCCGGCAAACTCTTGGACACCGCCAGGCTCTGGTCTTCAGTGGACACGCCGAACGCCGTCTCCAGACACTGAACGGCAACTGAGACGCCGGAAACAAAAGCAGTTTTTTAATTCAGTTATTTTTTATATATATATATATATATTTAATAAAATAATTGAATAAAAAAACTGCTTTATATATATATATATACATATATATGTATATATATATATATATATATATATATATATATATATATATATATGTATATATATATATATAAAGCAGTTTTTTTATTCAATTATTTTATTAAAAATATATATATATATATATATATATTTTCCCATTTTGTCCCCAATTTAGTCGGTATACCAATTCCCCGTGTGCATCACGGTCCTGGTCGATGTGCTATCCTCTGTCGGTCTGGGGAGGGTGTAGACTACCACATGCCTCCTCCGATACATGTGGAGTCGCCAGCCACTTATTTTCTCCTGACAGCGAGGAGTTTCACTGGGAGAGCGTAACGTGCGCAGAGGTTCACGCTATCTCCCCCAGATCCCCTCCCCGCTGAACAGGTGCCCCGACCAACCAGTAGGAGTCACTAATGCAGCGATCAGGACTCATACCCTCACCGGCTTCCCACCCGCAAACACCGCCAACTGTGTTTGTAGGAACGTGTGACCAAGCCGGAAGTACCGCTGGGATTGAACCCAGGTCTCTCGGTGGTAGGCAAGCGCTTATACCTCTATACCACCAGTGGTTTGAGAACCACGGTTTGAGAACCACTGCTCTACACTACCCCATATATAAAATAAACCCATGATTCCAACATTCAAGAAGATTCAGAAGGTCGGTCTCTCACCTTCTAAGCTCTCCTGTGCGTCTGCAGACAGCTCACTGGAGCGGAGCTGGCTGTGTAGAAACTGAATTATAGAGAAGGCGAGACGTTTTGTGTCGGCCATCTTTATCTGACGCACTGACCCCTCTCAGAATGCAGTGTTTGGTGTGGTGCCCTGGGACAGACATTTAAAAAAAAAAAAAAAAAAAAAAACATTTAATAAAACTGTATAATATACACACGTCACACATGCGAGCAGAAATGCTAAACACGTGCCAAAAGCTTGCTGCCTGCATTTCAGTTGTGTTTACCACACAGCACATACTGGCATATCCACAACATAGTGTAGACAACTAGTTAAAGTGCCCCTTTTATCTCAGTAATGTTTCCAACTGAGAAATGTACTGACACTTGCTGACTGCAACTGAATTGCAGCTACCAGCACGATCGAGGGACCTGTTCAATCTGCGGGGTAGCCATTTCGACAAATTTCTCTACGATATCCGTATTTCGTAAAGCAACAGCGATCTATCACTGAACGTCAGAATAAAAGACTATAGCAACAGAATCTTACAGTGGCATGCATAAAGAATCCACAGAATGACGGCATGAGCTGCTCTGACGAGCATGCGCTGTCCAGCTAGCATCATGAATTTACGGGAACTTGGAAACGATGCTATATTTGGCAGAGTACCACGACTTGCCACTAACATGCGATTTCGTTTATGAAAACGGCCCCGTTCACGCAGCCAGCAAACCCAAAACGCAAGTCTGTTGCTATAGCTCGCTGTCTACTTAGTCTGTGTTCAGCTTGCTAGCTAAAACCGTTCACCCCAGAAGCCAGCTTTGATTAAAACTGTCAGATGGCTAACGTGGCGAGCTAGTAATTTATTTTTGATAATGAAAAGAAAGAAGCATAAATCAACACTAACGAGAGACTTCCACCTATTTGTGCTGGTCGCCTTTTGTTAGAACTGTCAAGCTGACTCGCTTACTGGCGACCTAGCGAACACATGCCCGAAAAACAAAGGCATTTCCAGTTAACGTCGGCTAGCCAGCTACTGTGTCGCTCAACAAAGGATCGGACAGATTTACGCGGCGTCCCTTCGCCATTTCTGCTTGCATAGCTGACAGTCTCAAGCTGTGCGGATTGGTTGCTGTCGTAGCTTTTTGTTAGATTTTGGGATTTGTGTTGGAAAAGTTCATTCTTACCTCCTGTGTCCTCGGGTCTGTGCAGTTCTCTGGCATTACGTGCGGGACGCACTGCGTCGCCTGTCAAATACGTCAAACGTAAGATGGGCGTGACCAGTACCCTTTTTTTAAACTCAAGATGGTGTAATGCAATGTGTCACCCTATGTTATCACCACTATTACCGCTATGCTACGTAAAATACGCTACTGCTGTTAACGGCTATAATTTAGACTCCTCATAATTGAACCCTGTGTGACCCAGACATTGATGTAACGGAATCTTTTAAACACTTAAAACCTTGTTGTAGGAGGCCTCTGATGAGGAATATGTTGAAAAATGAACATTTTGTTTCCCTCTAATCTACCTAATAGACTAGCGCCGGGTATTGAATAGTGCACATAGATATTGAGTCAATTATGTATTTCAACTGTATTTTAATCCAGATTTATTGACATTTTATATATGCAGGAATGTAATCAAAAATATATTTGAAAGTAGCCTGAATTGCTTTATTCGATAATGAAAGCCTACCATAATTTGCGAGAAAACATGCATTAAATCCATAATAATGCATTTTTATTTTTCATGCATTAATGTTTGTATAATCTCGGACACTGAGGTTAACACCACTACTCTTTCAAAAAGTGCCATGGGACCTTCAATGAGCACAGGGAGTCAGAATCTCAGATCAACATCGCGGCACAACGCCATCTACAGTATGCTGCTGGGATGCTGGAATTTATTTGGTCCAGAAGGAATACTGCCCCCTGCTGGTAAAAAAAAAGAGAGAAAGAAAAGAAAAAAACACTTGTTCCTGCAGCTTTGTTTCACGTTCTCTGGATTGGGACACAGCACACTTGATGAAATGAAAAGGACCTTCTGTGCCCCAAATTCTTTTCAGTTTGGGGAGCATAGCATTCCAGGAGTCAAACACAAAACATTGACAGAATTCGTTCACATCACTGTGCAATTACAGCAGTACCCAAATTCTTCTGTCTGGAACAGGGGTCTCTTACCCTGGTTCTAGACCATTTCTTCGAGTACAGTTAAGCTGATATGTTAATAATAATTAATCTGATATGTGGCCAGTCTAAGAGAGCTTAAAATGTAGTGTAAAGGGAGTGTAAAGGTTGGCACTTAATCAATCAATTGAAATGGAGGATTACACAGTTATTCCACCTCACCTGGTTACTTGGGTCTGACATTGTTTACTGAGTTTAAGATGGGAACAAAAACTATCAGCTATTGTGGCTGTCCAGGACCAGGGTGAAGTACCAGTAGTCTATAGTAATGTTCTGAGACTGCTGTCTCTGAGCCCTGTCTCTCTGCTGCCCCCTGCAGGAGAACTCTGGTAAGCTGTGGGACCTGGTAGCATGTGAAGGGCAAGCCAAATTTGTGCCACGACAACACGGCAAAGTTCAGCAAGAAGGCCTCAGTGTTCCTGGGTATTTACTGTTCCTTCCCTTAAAACACCTACACATTGTAAGAAATCTGTCTCTGATGCCAATATGTATGCTGGCCACACATTCCCTTGATCTTATCAGTATTACAATACAGTGGGTACAATGGTAGAATAGCGACCGTGAGTGAGAGATTGGGAACCACCCGAGTCAACAGACATGCTAATTCAATCACAGCAGGGCGGCCAGCACACTACGGCCTAATTGATGGGTGTCACACAACTGACTACATTATTCTTAGAATGTGCATTCAACTGCTGATCTAAGCTTGGAAAACGAATGAGAAGCAGCCGCTGGAAAAGTTTCAGCCAGACTCTGTTGAATCCTAAGTGTCACTCGTACGCTTTGTCACTACAATAAACTTTGTATATTTTCATCACGTTCGAGAGACATCCTGCACAGAGAATGCAGTTACTCTTAAAAGTTATAAAGCGAATGCAACGCTTAACATGGCAATTCAAATAAAGCTGAGGCAGGAGGTTGCAGAGCTAGAAGACAAGAATCAGAATCTTGGGTCGTCACTAGAAAAAACCGTCAATGACTTGAATTGTGCACAAGCTGCGTATGATTACTCGATTAGAAAATGTGGGATAATACAATTTTACATTTCACTCTTTCGGTTTGAGCACTCATGTGTCGCATGAATGAATGAACACGTGATTTCCCTCGCTGTAACTCTGATCATTGCATTATATGTTGCCATTTAGCAGATCTGCTTATGCAGAGTGACTGTACATAGATTTTATTTTTTACATACAATCGCCTTGTTCAGCTGGGCATTTTAAGGAAGTAATTCAGCACCTTGCTCAAGAGCACAGCAGCAGTGCCCCTAATGGGACTCAAACCCGCAGTCTTTGAGTTACACTCCCAGTTCCCTAACCATTCCAGTACACTGCTGCCACATAACCTTTTGCGTGTGTGACTAACTCGCACAAAATTTGCATACGCAAGGCAAACAGACCTCATATTTATACATGACTGTCGTCTTTATGAAGTATAAGTTTACATGTATTCATATTCATTCACCGGCTTACATCCAGAGCCAGCGACAGATCAGTGTGTTTTCCAGAACCTTCCTGTAACACAGCAGGCTTTGTGTGACATCATTAGAGAGTGCCAAAGGGATGGGACGTTATAAAACGAGGTCAAAGTGCAGGCGGTTTAAGAACCGCAGAGGTTAGGGGCGGTTTCCCCTACAGGAGGAGGGGGAGGTTAGGGGCCGTTTCCCCTGTTAGAGGGCCTGAGTCGCGGTAACTCTATGAATTCATAAATATTTCAGTTTTTAAATTAATGACATTATGTGAGTTGATTCGTCTGTTACGGTGTTTAGTTTGAGTAGGACGGAGGCAAGTTTAGTCCAGAGTTAAATTTTTCCATTTGTTTTTATCACCGGGGGTGAACAAGCTTTGAACAAGCTTTACTAGTTGCTACCTTAACCTTACAATAATTCAATCATTAAAAAAAACAACAAAATCACAGAAATGGGCCTACGATGCCCTGCATTGCCTGCTTTCTGTTTCAGTTAATTTACTGAGAGCTTGAAATAAACAGAACAACTTTTTCAGGCCTAAGTAGTTATCTGTGTGCAATGTTCCGATGTGTTCCAATGTGATTTGCCCCTGTTCTGAAATTAAGTGTATTTTTCTGAGATCTTGATCTTTTTTTGGAAGGGCATTTTCTTTTAATTTGATTTACTGCCAGAGCCCAGGTCTGACTGTATTTCTCTAGCATATGCAAGCCCTACTGTAACCTGGACATGGGAGATTCAGTAAAAAATATTTGTGTCATCCAAGACATTGTATTATAATAAAAAAAAGAAATCCTTTTCTCTTCAGGGTCTCAGGCGGATATGTGTTTTTGGAAGTCTATGAAGTATATAGAAACTGTTTCATTTTGGGTAATGAATTAATAATAAATCATTCTTAGTTGGGGTATGTAGGGTGTAAATGTGATCGCCTGTGTGGTGATTTGGTAAGAGTCCAATATGACTTTTACACGAGATATTCATAGAGGATGCTTAGAAATCTTGTATTAATGATACAACAAAGAACCTTCCCTGCATTGTTTTCATCAAATGGCTTCTCTCTCTATCTCTCTCTCTCTCTCTCTCTCTCTCTCTCTCTCTCTCTCTGCCTTCTGCCCCCCCCCCCCCCCCCCCCCCCCCCACACACTCTGCAGACACCAGCCTGGCACCTGACGGGTGGACGCAATGCACAGCACCGCAGGTAGGTGCGGGTATCTTCATGCCCGCTTTATGCAGGAGGGCAGTAATGAGCCACAGTGGGTTCCCTGAACGTTTCTCTAACAGTTCTCTTCAGGTGTTTTCATTCAGACGATTCAGCCTCTCAGCAAGGCTGCTAAACAGCTGGCCCGTTGCTATGCTAGACAGGCTTTGTCAGACAACCAATGCCAGTCGGTGGGGGAGGAGCCAACACAGAGGCTGTACGCTAAATGTATGATGACAGTATAGCATAATGGTTAAGTAACTGGCCTTGCAACCAAATTGTTTCCATATACATCCAGCAGTGTAAATGTAAATACTATGTAAATGTAAAAATGCAAAAAAAATTAAGCTTTGTAAGATGGATAAGAGCATCTGCTAAATGTCCGTAGTGTAATGTAAAGTATGCCACAACATATGCCCCTGAACCACCAAAAAAAACAAAACAAAACAAAAAAACAACAACCGTGAACTCAGGTGGTGGAATTGGAAACCTGTAGAGATGCCTGGTTCCTGTTCTGCGCTGGTCCGCAAAAATTTAGTCCTGCAGGGCCACCAAATTTCACTTCCTGTTTGAGTGGATCCGGGGATCCTGTTTTTTTATCTAATACATGCTGGGTAATCGCACAGCAAAAAAACAAACAAAAAAGATCTGATAAATAAACCAAAATGGACTGAAGGCTTGTGGGAGATGATTTACTCATCGCTTCACTCTTCCACGTTCAGCAGCACAAAGTCAAAGCTTTCAGCTGGACCCTCAGCAACCTCACCTTCCCCCTTTCACTTTCTAAAATGTTTTACTTGTTTTTTTTTTTTTTTAAAGGAGAGCAGACAGTCCACTCATCTTTTGTGTTTTTGTTTTATTCGGACAGGTGGGTAACAGAGGGGGTTCCACAGCTGAAAGGGTGCTCTCCGGTGTAGTGAGGGTTCAGTAAAATACCTTAATTTCTGAGTCCAGCAGTTTTAACCGTATTTGATGACCCCTCACTTGTCCATCAAGTAAAACGAATTTAGTCAATTTCATTTGTTAATTATTATCAAAAATATTAATTATTAATTAAATCGCTGAATTCGCTGATAGGCAGAGCAACCTGTCGGATTAAGCATTATCAAAATGTACAACTCACAGCCAGATTAAAATGAAGAGATTTCTTAAGTTGCAACAAGTATGCAATGTCTAATCTAAAGATGAAGGTTGACTACAGTAAAAAAAAAAAAACAATGAACAATGTTACAGACATAGACAATTTAAAGCCAAAAAAGAAATGAATGAAAGAGAATACCAAACAAACCACAGTTTGTTTCTTCCAATAGTGCCTAGAAAACCAAGATTGAAGTCCAAAAACCAAAAAAAACAGCTGAATATTTCAGAAAGCCAGGGATGAAAATGTAAAAATGCCAGGTGAGCTGTAAGACAAAAACATCAGACCCTGCACACCCCACACAACACCAGGCTCAGATGCAACGTTCAGATTCCTCAGATGGCAACCGCAAAAACTGACAAATGTGTGTATTAATGTGGCCTTATGTTGAATCTGAGGTAAGCACTATGATATTACGATCCAAAGACTTGTTATCCTCAGCCTTTGCGGAGACCAAACATGAATATGCTATGAGGTAAAGCAGCTCAGCTTTTGAATAATTCTTTTTTTAAAATGGAAGCTTATTTTTGCTTCTTACAACAGAGGGGATATTTTGTAGACAAATTATTTCCAAATCCGACCAGCTGTAATCTCCAGCTTCAGGCCAAATAATTTCCATGATTTCCGTCTGAAATGTGAACCACTCAGAAAAATGTAGATGTCAGCTTCCAGGCCTCAACGCCCAACGTTTCTGTCCATCCATATCGTAAAATCAGACCCAGAAACACCAGGTCATTACGTCACTGTTTGGGATTGTGAGCTAAACAAAATGCAAAAGATGCCAGTTTCATCTAAACTTCAAATGATGCACCTAAAGGTATATATTTGTAGGTATCTAGTATCTAACAAGATTCAATGTCTAATCCTGGAAATTCTTGAATCTATTCTCAAACTACTTCATCCAAATGTGATTTATAAGTGCATAATTTTTTATTATGTATTATAAGTTTTTATTTATATTTAAAAGGGAGTAGTGTTTATAAATATTTTAGACCCTGAGGACGGCGTAGGCCGAAACATGTCTGTCTCTTTGTCCAAATAGGAATAAAAATGAAATGATTTTGTTGCATAGACATTCATAATCTATATCTATTAATTAAGAGTCCCATCTTTCCTTTTTATAAATATTTTAAAAACTGGACTTTTGATACAGCTGACTATGCTTGGTGTTTATGAGCTGGAATGGTGGCCATCTTTGTTACATTTTATGGCACCAGATTCCATTTCCCAGTGTGTCCCTCCTTATCAGAACGTTTTCACTCATATTTATTCTCACTTTGATGATCGTTTACCTTTTCAAAAGAGTGAAATCTGTTTTCCTGCTTTATTTTAACGTTAAATTTATGAAACTTCAGCTGGTTTCATAAGCTGAGTTTCTATTTGGGACTGGTAGGGATAAAAATACAACCAGAAAAATGCATCAACGCATGACGCTTTGGTTATCTTTGGAAACCGCTAAATAGGCGCGTTAAAACAAGTCATGGTATATTTATTTTATGTTGGGTAAAAGGCCGTTATCCTGCGGGCGCGTGTAAGCTATCATCAGTGCTGTCGGTTACCTGTTGAGTATCTCTCACCCCCCTCGGGCCTCTCGGTGCCTCCGATTGGTCACTATGCACGAATAGAGTCGGCCTCCCGAACAGTGACGCGGTGACTTGGCAAGAGAGACCGCACAGTTGCGAAGCACACACTGTGTTCGGTCAGCGAAATTAAAGAGGTGAACTATACGCATAGCCAACGACGGATAGAACGACCCGTGGCAGCGTGCGTTTTTATTTTTTCCAATTCCCTATTTACGGTCAAATTTAATTAATTGGATTTTTGAAGAAAACCGCTCACCGCTAGCAATTATGTTGGGCGACCTGCTCGACCGCATTGACAAGTTCCTGAACGAGAAGAACGCGGTAACGGACTGGCTGGGGAAGATAGAGGAGAAGACTGGGGTACAAAAAAAGTTAATCTTGTTTGGTAAGTTACCGGATTTACTGTCAGACCGACTGGTTTTTCCGTGCAGCTCAGTTTTAGAGCACTGAATGCGAGTTGCTTTTAGAGGGACGTTATGTAATCGTGCCCAGACACCAGCGCAAAGTTCCGCCGGTACTCTGTGGCCGCTGACTTTAACACGTAGACTGTTTTAAGTTATCAGAGACGCGAACTTTAGACATGCTGTGTTATCAGTGAGTTGTGCAAAATGCAGACAACAAACTGAGTATTTTACGATCACGGGAGTCAACAATTCCACTTTTTTGCGTTAAAATAATAAATCACTGGGATGCTTTACAAATATTGAAAACAATTCCAGATTATTGTGTTTTGCTGGTTTACAGTATAAAATACGGGGTGCCGCGCCCCACTGCAGAAAGAGTTATATGATTGGTTTTAGCAGCAAATTCTGTTCACAAAACAAGAATTCAATAAATTGATAGACTATTCAATGTATGTTTTAATTAATGCGTACAGCTGTAACTCTAACCTTTACAAAGGCTGTTTATGTCTTCGGCCCTTCGTTAATGACATGTGATATACGGCCTGTGTAAACTACGGGGCGTATGCGGTTCGGATTGCCGCTTCCTGATCACCGTAGTGTTTAATTTACACTGCACACGGTTTAACTTGGAGCGGCAGGACGAACGCGGCTTCTGCTTGGTTTAATGTCAATTCACTGTTGCGCTGCACACCATAGGCCTATACATGATATGTATACAGCCTAGTGCATAACAAAATAATTCTTGGGGCACTCGTTTGTGTAGTAGATTTTGTACTAAAGCAGTTGTCATCATTACACGTGATAAATTGTGACGGTCGCGAGGATGGGGAAGTGTCGATTATCGTCTTTTATTCGACGGACACGAAAACTTCTCCTTTTAGAATTCCTACAGGCTCGACCGGTCCGCGCAAACATGATGTAAATTGCGCAAAATCTAAGAGCAATTTTGCCAGCTCTGCGCTGTCATGGTGACGAAACGATGTATAACGAAATCTAGGCAACAGGCTGTATGGAGCAACGTTAAGATTACCGTTACAGTCGGAAGGATAAAAAAACCCCTAATATTTACAACCTTGTTTCCATCCCTGATATTTTATTATTCTCTTCTTTTATTCTTCCTATTATTCCTGCCCTTCTTCTTCTCCTTCTCCTGTTGTTTAATGGTGGTTGGCCCCTGGTTCTCTCTCTCTTGCACTTGCGTGAAATAGCAGAGGTCATCCGGTGGGTTTCGGAGGGGTGATGATGCTGCAGCTCCGGGTGTTATTCCCGGCTAGCCTGTAGTCCCGACTCCTTGGGCTTCTGCAGCTGGTGCTGGGGGGTATTTTTAACACGGTAACAGGGCCCCGTGTGGATCCCATTTCTGTGTGAAGGGAGGGGCTCAGGTCTGCATCCCCGCAGATTTAGTGTCTCGGCTGTATTCAGGATCCTCAGTTTGTCCAGCGTTTCCTCTGCTTATCGTAAACTGGCTGCTTTCTGAAAGCACCTTTCAGTGCATCACTTACACATTTATATCTTTTATCATCATTTGCCAGAATCATACTGCTGCTCTGACCGCTACTCCACACTGCTGCTCTGACCACTGCTCCACACTGCTGCGCTGACCACTGTTCCACACTGCTGCTCAGACCACTGCTCCCCACTGCTGCTCTGACTGCTGCTCTACACTGCTGCTCTGACCGCTGCTCTACACTGCTCCACACTGCTGCTCTGACCACTGCTCCACACTGCTGCGCTGACCACTGTTCCACACTGCTGCTCTGACCACTGCTCCACACTGCTGCGCTGACCACTGTTCCACACTGCTGCTCTGACCACTGCTCCACACTGCTGCGCTGACCACTGCTCTACACTGCTGCTCTGACCGCTGCTCTACACTGCTCCCCACTGCTGCTCTGACCACTGCTCTACACTGCTCCACACTGCTGCTCTGACCGCTGCTCTACACTGCTGCTCTGACCGCTGCTCCACACTGCTGCTCTGACCACTGCTCCGCCCTGCTGCTCTGACCGCTGCTCCACACTGCTGCTCTGACCGCTGCTCCACCCTGCTGCTCTGACCGCTGCTCTACACTACTGCTCTGACCACTGCTCCACACTGCTGCTCAGACCACTGCTCCACACTGCTGCTCTGACCGCTGCTCTACACTACTGCTCTGACCACTGCTCCACACTGCTGCTCAGACCACTGCTCCCCACTGCTGCTCTGACTGCTGCTCTACACTGCTGCTCTGACCTCATGCATTCACGTGTTTTCTGTGATGTGTAAAGGCTTTTACAGAATTTTAAAAAATCAGTTTCAGGCTGCATAAATTAAAATGAAGTGATTTTGTATAACGGCTTTTACTTAATTAAATAAATGTGTTTGTCTTATACGGGCATTTGCATGCAGACCCCGCTGGGTTGTTGCTGTCCTTCACCTGAAACATCTGGTCCGGTAAACCCAGCAGACTGAAGCTTCTCTCACACGCTCGGGTCGATGGATGTGATTGGGTAGGACCTGTGCAGGCTTGTTATCAGTGCTTGTTGCTTGTGGAAATGGTTTCAGTGCTAAGGGAGAAATGTTAAACATTAATTATTATTTAGCATTTTTGATCCTGGACGCCCACTGGACTCTGGGCATGATTTTCTTACACAAATGTTGCGCACGCTGGCCTGCTCTTCACAGAGAGCTGCAGCTAAACTGGTTCTGCGGGCTGTGTGTTGGCTGTGCAGTCATAGTCAGGTTTGTGTTGGTTGTGCAGTCACAGTCAGGTTTGTGTTGGCTGTGCAGTCACAGTCAGGTTTGTGTTGGTTGTGCAGTCACAGTCGGGTTTGTGTTGGTTGTGCAGTCACAGTCAGGTTTGTGTTGGTTGTGCAGTCACAGTCGGGTTTGTGTTGGCTGTGCAGTCACAGTCAGGTTTGTGTTGGCTGTGCAGTCACAGTCGGGTTTGTGTTGGTCGTGCAGTCGTGTGGAAGCATCCTGAGATCGGAGATGCGATGGGGCAGGGTGGGGCAGGGCAAGGTGGGAGGGGACGGGACAGACTTTACTAAAGAGGAATGTTTCACTCCTGTGGGGGCTGCAGGGCTGGTGCTTCAGAGGCGTGTGAGAGATTCCCCTAAGGGGCCTCCACCAGACCCAGACCCAGACCCAGACCAGACTCTCTGACACTCTGATTCTGAATCTGATTCTCTGACACTCTGACTCTGACTCTCTGACACTCTGATTCTGAATCTGACTCTCTGACACTGATTCTGACTCTGACTCTCTGACACTCTGACTCTCTGATTCTGAATCTGACTCTCTGACACTCGGGTTCTGAATCTGACTCTCTGACACTCGGGTTCTGAATCTGACTCTCTGACACTCTGATTCTGACTCTCTGGCTCTGACTCTCGGACACTCTGACTCTGACTCTGACTCTCTGACTCTCTGACACTCTGACTCTGACTCTCTGACACTCTGGTTCTGACTCTGACTCTCTGACTCTCTGAAACTCTGACTCTGACTCTCTGACACTCTGATTCTGACTCTGACTCTCTGACTCTGACTCTCTGACTCTCTGACTCTGACTCTCTCACTCTGACTCTGACTCTAAGCTGAGCTCCTGCGCCTGTCAGCCTGCTGCTGAGGGGACGGTGTCTTGCGGCCAGCAGGACCACAGAGAGCGGGGAGTCTGTGTCCCTGAGGGCCTGAGCCGGGTTTTACTTCCCTCCTCGAACGCTGCCCTATCTTGGCTGCAGGGAACCTTATCTTTGTCTGGGTTGTGTCACCAGTGGAAATGTTGAGGAAAAGAAGTGAGAGTATGTCATGCAAATGATTTTTGGTTCATAATTAACCTTAACTTAGAGCTGGGGCCTGTGGAGGAAAAAAAGAACCCTAAGCTCTTTAAGGTGTGAGGTCACATGTGGTCTGAAGGTTCTTAACTGAGCATTCTAATGCTGCTGTAACAGTCACCAGTGGTCAGTGGAGTTCTAGAACACCGAAAAAAAAAAAAAAACATTCCAAAAGCACCTGCTCTTGAAAGGGTGAATGCTGACGTGCGGTGCTGCCCATGCAGCGAGGCTGTGTGTGATCTCTAACAGCTCCTGTGTGTGTTTCCGCCGCAGGTGCGCTGGCTGTGATTGGTGTGTATTTGATGTTCGGCTATGGCGCGTCGCTCCTCTGCAACCTGATTGGGTTTGTGTACCCTGCATACGTCTCGTGAGTACCCCTGCATGCTCCGCTCTGCTTCCCTCAGGTGTACTGCAGTAGTGCTGTTCAGAACGGCCGCTGTCACAGAGCAGCTTCACAGAGACCCGGGCCCCTGAGCCCCCCCCCAAGAGGGGAGGCATGGGGTGACAGTGGCTGGGGGGGGGGGGGGGGGGGCAGATGGGTATCCAGGCAACAACAAGAAAAAAAGTCCTTTGATTGACAGCGAGCCCTATAATGAGGAAACGTGAGCTTCCAGTCTCAGGACACTGCTTCCGCACATACACACGCACGCGCACGCATGCACACACACACACACACACACACGCACGCACGCACGCGCACGCATGCACACACACACACGCACACACACACACACACGCACACACAGCTGTACCCGGCTTCATTTCAGGCTGTCTGAGAGATATTTTGGGTCCGCAGCAGCCTGTTAGCTCACCCATGTACGTGAGTGATGTCCACCTAGGCAGTCAGCTGATTATGTGTGCGAGGGATGTCCCTTTAGCCTGTGAGCAGAGTGTGTATGTGAGGAATGTGCCTTAAGACCACTGACTGAGCGTGCATACAGGAGGGATGTCCCTTCAGACCAGGGCTGCCTAACCCTGCGCTGGAGATCTGCCGTCCTGGAGGTTTTCATTTCAACCCTGATTTGGCGCACCTGACTCTACTAATTAGCTGAACTAGATCTCTAGGTGTGCTTTGTTAGGGTGAAAGCTGAGGGGACGGTAGATCTGCAGGAACAGAGTTGGGCAGCCCTGCTCTAGACCCTTAGCTCAATATGTGCAGGAGGCTGTGCTCCACAATGCTCCCATTCAATGAGCATTTGCTCCTGAAAATTGATGTGTGCTAACTAGGAAAAATAATTTAGGAGCACATGTACCAACTTTAATGCTTTAGTGTGCTCCTAAATTTCCCAAATCAGGAGCACACTATGCTCCCCGGAGGAAAAAAAAAATTAGTGTAAGGCCCCGGGAGAGGTGTCACTTGTGACCCTTACCTGAATACAGGGCCGCCCCTAACGTTTTGGGGGCCCTATACAAAATTTTATTTGGGCCCCTCCCCACACACTGGGATGGAATAGGATTGGGGGGGGAGGGGGCTATTGTGATTGTGGATTTGGGAGCAGGGGGTGACCGAGAATGTTTACCAAAGGAAATTGATGGCTGAACTGTGATTCTCTCTCCTGCCCTATCCAGAGACAGGGCTCCTGAAAGCTTAATTATATGTGTGTGTGTTAGGGGTGTCCCATTAGATCTTTAGGTGGGTATTTACATACAGTATGTCCCTTTAGGTGGATGTGGCTGAAGGTTATTTGAAGGTCTGTGTTCTTTGTTCAGTATCAAAGCCATCGAGAGCTCAAATAAAGAGGATGACACAAAATGGCTGACCTACTGGGTGGTGTACGGAGTCTTCAACCTGGCAGAGTTCTTCTCGGACATTTTCCTCTTCTGGTTCCCCTTCTACTATATAGCAAAGGTACGCTCCTGTTTTCCATCTCTCTCTGTCTCTCTCTCTCCCTGCCCTAATCAGCATTGCCACACATCAGTGCAGTATTGCCAAAGTAATCCCGACTGGTAAACAACTACAAAACAGCAATATCACTTTCATAAGACTTCATCCCTTCTCCCCCTCCCCCCCCCCCCCCCAGTGTGTGTTCTTGCTCTGGTGCATGGCGCCGGTGTCCTGGAATGGCTCTAACGTGGTGTACCACCGCTTGGTGCGCCCCTTCTTCCTGGAGCACCAGGCCACCCTGGACAAGGTGGTGAACGACCTCAGCAGCAAAGCCAAGAGCGCAGCCGAAAACGCCGGCAAGGAAGGTACTGCATCCTGGGGTCATTCAGGGGTCAGGGGGTGTGGTCGGGTGAGGGGTGTGGCCACGTTAGGGGTGTGGCTGGGTGAGGGGGTGTGTCCAGGTGAGGGGTGTGGCCAGGTGAGGGGGTGTGTCCAGGTGAGGGGTGTGGCCACATTAGGGGTGTGGCTGGGTGAGCGGTGTGGCCAGGTGAGGGGTGTGGCCACATTAGGGGTGTGGCTGGGTGAGCGGTGTGGCCAGGTGAGGGGGTGTTGCCGGGTGAGAGGGTGTGGCCAGGTGAGGGGTGTGGCTGGGTGAGGGGTGTGGCCGGGTGAGTGGGTGTGGCTGGGTGAGGGGGTGTGTATGAAATGGATGTAAAGCAGGCTGTGATGTGTCCACACTGCTACCAAACAGGAAGCGAGCAGCTGCGCATATTTACACGGCCTGTTTGCTTTCGGTCTGAATCCTGCTTCATCGCCCCCGGGGGGGTATGGGAACGGTGGACATTTCGGGTGTGACTGCGCACCGGCTGTAGAGTGTACTGAAGTCCTGACTGTTCTGTGTGCGGCTGTCTTTTATTGACTTGCTCATTGACATAAGCATTTCATACAGACAGCAGTGATCTGTGGTGCATGTGTCAGGTTAAGGATGTGTGAAAGCGCTGGAGTAAAATCTGTTTTTTTGAGTGCGATAAAGCACCGTTTTGGCCTTGGAAAACATGTTTGACCTCACTCTAGGCTGTGAGGCTGTTTACACCGGTTTAAACTGGCTTGTTTTGGCTAGGTTTAGCATTAGCGTGCTGAGATTAAGCTGTGGAAGGCCACTGGAGCAGAACATCAGAGGAGGCCTGTTTACAGGGACGCAAAGGCGGGGACTTCATTAGCGGAGGAGGCAGGCTGCGGGACTCCTGCTCCTGATCCCAGCCCTTTTCTGCTTAAATAAAGTTTCCCTGTGAAACACGGAGTTCCCCATCGCACCTCTGTCCCCGGCAGTCTCTCCAACCAGCACCTTGTGACTGAGGAACTTGTAGCATTCTTTCGAAGAGCACCTCATGACTGGGGCACTGGAACATTCTTTCACCTCATGACTGATACGTTATTCATGTGGAGCGTTATTCTCTATGTAAATAAAACCTTCTTTCCCTGTATAATTGAATTACTTTTATTTGTGTGTCTGAATATATTTTACATGTTAGTGGAAATTTCATCCTTATGCCCTTTTTTTCTCCTTTGTATAATATTAAGTCAAATTGAATTATTTTTGGAATGTATTAAGTAGTTCAACTGTCTAGCTTCACTCTTTGTGATGAGCACTAAAGTTGTGTTCTTTATGTATACCTTTATTATATTCTAGAAGTTAAATTGTAATTATTTAATTTCAGTTCAGTTAATGCCATATTAACATAAACCAATAAACCTTAAATTATTCTCTTCCTCTGCAGCCTTATACAGGGTTAAAATAAAACTAGCTTTCCTCTACAGTCAACCACAGCAACGACCTCTCGTTGTAAATAAGATTCTGATCTTAATTGACCTGCCTGGTAAAATAAAAAAATAAAATATCCAGGACTGGCAGCCTCCAGATCCTGATTTACAGTCTTAAACTCTTTCTTATTCTTTGTTTGTTTGCAGCTGCCAAAATGGTGCTGAGTCATGAGAAGTCTCAGTGAACTGTGGATAGCCTGGAAACCTGAAAAATGGATCCCTATTTTACCTGGAAATCATCTACCCCCCCAAAGTTATCCTTTTGGTTCTTCTTTTCGGTCCATATAGAATAAAGCTGGAAGTTGTTGGGAAACCTCAGACTCAGGTTTACTGACAAAAGGACTTAATCATAATCTCTGTTGTTTTTTTTCCTTTTCTTTTTTCTTTTGTTGCTTGTTAGCCAATCGCAGACTGCCCAGGTGCTGTGACATCATCAGGCAGCTCCCTGTGGTTCAGTCACTCTTGAGTAACCACGGGAACTGGGAGCCAGCTGTGATCTGGCTAAGAGAGGGGCGGAGCTCTGCCTCTGTGGTTTAATCGTTTCTCAGTGTGAAATGCCATATGCAGGCCTCAGGGAGACCCACCTAAACACAGAGAACTTTGCTGGTGAAGTGCATTGTGGGATGGTGAGTCATCCAGCTGAAAACTTTCCTGCTGAACTGCATTGTGTGGGATAGCTTGTATGCTCAGTGTCCGCTGAAGCTTTTTTTGCGAGATTTTTAGAGTGGAGTGCTCCGCATAACTGATGTGTGTACAGCAGAACCGTACTAACGGGTTCAGGCTTAGGGGCTGGCTCTACGTGTCGCCTGTAATGAGTGCCCCTTGTCAGCAGCCACCATAGAGGAAGAGCGATCAGTTCCTGGATTTGATGCGGAAGTTAACTGGATTTTTGTAACTGTAGGTAGGAAGTATTAACGTGTGCCATAAGCTCAGCGCTAAAACGGGATGATAGATTAATATACGGTGTAAGTGCTGAAGACATGGGCCTTTACTCCACTTCTCTTTTTTGTTGTTTGTTTTTACTGTGATTTTAATTTTTTTTTTTTTGGTTGGTTTTCTAATATCAGCTGTGAATGTGAGAGAGCGAGAGGGAAACACTCACTTTAAATAAAATGCCATTAATTCTAATTGGATTAGAACAGTTTGTCTTTTTATTTCGTGACCCCCCTCAGTTTGAGAAATGCTACCCATCTCCTGTCAGAAACACATTTCGTGAGGGCAGTCTGGTTTTCCCAAAACAAAAACGCACCCCAATCTGAGGCAGGCCAGAGACAGTAAAACGGGGTTGCAATTCCACCAAGCACAACAAATAAATGTGTATATGTTTCTCAGTCCTAACTCATGACAATACATCATCAGCTTCTGGCTTATGCCAAAGCATAATACTGAAATATGAAGGCTCATTACTCTTCATAGGCATACAGTTCACACAATGTATTTACATGGCAGTTTGCGCCCCCTGGTGGACATGGAGGTAAAACAATTAAACGGGCATACAGATTGCAATGATGCTTTTGAAAGGTTAAATTGCTAGTTTGAAATGGTAAACTGAAAAGACCATCCTTGCCCCAGAGGGTCAGACCCTTCTCAGAGTTTTAGAGTAATTTACAACTGGAACCACAGGGGAGAACCACCCCCGCCCCCAAAAAAAGATGAATATGCTGAAAATATATTGGTCCATATTGATTCAGAAAGAGCTATAACAGTTCCTCTCTAGTACAGAGTAAATACTCCTGGTCCTGTAGAACAATATATTTAAATCCCAATACTGCACTGATGCTCCAGCTTCTGGACGGGTTGTCCTATTCTTTGAACCCACTGTACCAGTCCATCCACCCGCTATAAAAAATCTGCGAATTAGAACAGCCACTTATCAAGGGAGGAAAAACAACTTGAACATTATTTTCATTGATCAACTCTTCCTAAACTCTCCTGTGTAAAAACATGGGGGTCGAGCTGGTTTTTACGCAGCTGAACAGTTTCCAGCAGGAATCTCGATCGGTGTAATCTTTAGCGAACATGTTTTGACGAAACACTTTTGGCTCCCTCCTAGACTCCGTTGTTTTATACCGGCGATTAAACTGGTAAAAGGTTAAACTGGTAAAGGTTTAAGTGGCAACGACAAACTGCACTCAATATTACCTCATAATATCCAACAGTCATAACATTTTTTTTTACATTTTTGTTTTTTGAAATATATTATTTAGCTGAAGTTCGTCTCAAGACTTCAGAGGTCAAACACGATAAACAAACAGCGTACGATAACACGGTATGTTAACAGTTTAGTTTTTCCATCGGACGACTCGACACAGTCACAAAGCTAATTCAGGAACGGTCACTGGAAGGCTGTTTTAAAGGGAAGCATCCGTTGGTTATTCATGTCTTCAGTCCCCCTTTATTTTTTGTCTTTCGTTTGGTGAACGCAGCGGAAGAGGGGCTTTGCTCCGGCGTTCGCCTGTAGTTCAGACGGGGAGACGTGTTGAGTGCTCTCGTGTGCAGAAGTTCGGCAGTGTTGATTGGTCGGTTACAGTGGGAGAGAAGAGCGCCATTAACGGATCCCCGGGAAGTGACACGATCGACGACGCCAAAGACGGCGACTACGCTGACGCAGATCGCTTTCGGCGCGACAAGCTTGACACTCAGGTGAGAAGATCCACAGGGGTTAAAACCACGTTTGGTCCCTCAACTCCCGTAGTCTCTGGTCATAAGGCGCCATCCAAGTGTTTTATGATACATCGGCCTACGTTAAATGCTGCAGGCCTACCATCCTGTACTCGAAGAGTCTGGGGTAGAATTCCTTGATTTATTTATGTGTGTGTGTGTGAAGTTCAATAGTCATACCTTAAACGGTTTTGTTTCTTCAGTCACAATAAGTCAATATTTTGAAATACAGGCTACAGTGTGCAAGCAGATCACCCCCCAGACTGGTTTCTGGCTTGGTTGTTTGCATATCGTTTTCTCTCGATTATCTCACGACTGTAAATTTCACTTGTGGGCATGTACATCCTGTAATGTGAGGAGTTAGCTCGTACACATTTCCTTATTAACACAATACTTGAAACACACATAATAGAGAAACGGTAAACTGTCTACGCAGTTATAAAAATGATTTAAAAATCCTGCAGCGGTGAGTGTATCTCTCCAACATGTCCTGTTTGTTGATGTAGTTGTTGATGCCGATAAGTTTATGTCCTTTATTTCAGTCACGGGAGGCTGAAGCATTTGCAGCTTTAGCTTCGGTAAATGCAGAAAAGTCCGTCAGGAAAGTTTCATATTTTCCCGCTGAAATCCTAACCGCGGGATGTGTTTTGAATGCAGCCGCTCGGGTTAATTGTGTTTATAGCCTTGAGGACGGACGGACAGACTCCTGAACTCGGGGAAGTGAACACGTTTGAAATGTAAGATTCCAGAGGTAATAAAGGGTTAACACACAGCAGACACTCCTGAGTGAGAAAGCATTGGGTGGTATTTCAGTACCTTAAGATCCGAGTATGTAGAGTGTGTGTGTGTGTGTGTGTGTGCGCGTGTGTGTGCGTGTGTGCATGCATGCGTGAGTGTGCACGTGTTTGTGTGTGTGTGTGCTTGTGTTTTCTGTGTGTGTTTCAGTTACATGCTTCACTGAGCCTGGAGCTCCTCCTCTTGTGCCTCGCTGATTTTTGGGGGCTGTGTTGAGGTGTGCCGTGGGCCGGAGGGGGCGGGGCTGGGTGTGTAGTTGAAGGGTGTGACTCTGACAGCTTTGCTGGGGCAGCTCTGGCGGAAGTGGCCTACGCCCCCGCTGTGTCCCTCGGTGGTGAGCGAAGGGGGGGTGGGGCTGTCCCGGTTGGCTCTTTGGGGGCCCCCACTCCTCATCAGAGTGCCCTTAGCTGAGGGGTTCCCCTCCAAGGTTGGGGAGGTGCTGGAGTTGATCTTGCTGGAGAAATCCTCGGTCTGCACGGTGGCGTCGCTGGTTCTGCGCGGCAGTGGTGGCATTGGCGGGTTTTTCCCGTCGGGGGATGGTACCAGGGGCAACGCGTTAGACGGCAGCGTGCTCCGCAGGATGTGGGGCACATCCTCGTCCCGGATCCTCCTCCAGGTGACCCCGCCCTTGGCCACTCCCCCAGTCCTGCCCACGCCCCCAGCCTCGCTCTTGGCTCTCCCGCTGGAGTCAGAGGAGGATGAGCGCATGGAGGAGCGGCTAGTCGTTCGGTTCAGGGCGTTGATGGCCGGGGACGATGAGTAACGCTTGAATGTCTCACTGTCCCGTGGCCTGCCGCTCCCGATGGCGGAGGAGACGACTCCATTTTTCTGGGGTGCCCGGCAAGGGCTCTCCGATCCAGCTCTTCGAGCGGGACGTCCCGCTGAAAGGTCCCGGTCACTGCCAGAGTTGGCCCTGTTGATCGATGGGCTCTGTCCCAGCAGCCTTTGCGTCTGCCCAAGTGCTGCCCCCTGCCCCCGGCTCTGGCCCCTGTCTTGCGCCCGTGGCTGTTTCTGCACGGTGCCCTTCAGCTCCTGGCAGCGTGACGAGCAGAGGAAGACGGCGGGGGCTACGGGCCGCGCCCTACGGGGCGACGCACATTGGGAGGTGGGTACCGACCGTGACCCTCCGGCCCCCATCGCTTCCCTCCTGGACACGCGGGGCAGGGACTCCTTGATGAAGGTCAGCTGCCGCAGGAAGCCACTGCGGTCGGAGTTGTGGGCGGGAGGCCGTCCGGAGCAGGTCGGCGGGTTAAGGCGGCTGCCGGCAGGCACAGGCTGCCTGCCACGGACCGCTGGTGACCTCTGCTGGCCCACTTTGTTGGATGGCTCACTGGTGACCAGAGGGGAGATGGTTCTGGAAGGCGGTTTGGGCAGAGTCTGCATGAATGGGATGCGGACCGGCGATTTGTGCGTCTTCTTCGGCTCTGGAGGCCTGGGTGTGGCAGCTCTCTGGGCGGACGGTGGAGAGGTGGCCTCCTTACGACCCTTGCTTGGACTGCTCACTGCTGCCTTTACCCCGCCGGTTTTTTGAACGGGCTTCTCCGCCGGCCAGGGGGAGCTGGACTTCTTCTGGGGCCGCTTTAGCGGGGTGGAGCTCTGGGACGAGGTGGAGCCAGAAGATGAGCTCTTGGGGATTCTGGCGGGGGGTGTGGAGCTACGTTTGGGCAGGAAGAATTCGGGTTGCTCCTCGCCGGGCTGTGCCAGCCTGTGCAGGCTCTTGGACCGGTGCTGCGCCAAGCTTGGGTTTTTGGCTGTCGATACTTTAGTTGGGGGTGGCCTCTGCGAAATTGGCTCCTTCTTTGGGGTGTAGATTACCGTCCTCCCCCTGAAGATCACGGGCATGTTCGGGACTGGCTTCCGCTGGGAGAAGTCCAGCGGTTTCCCAGCATTCCGGCCCTCCGGCATTTTCCCGTTCCCTCTGTTGTCCTTGCCACCCTTCTTCTTGGCACCTGGTCTGGAGTGGAGGCTCGACACGTCAGACATCAGGGAGAGCCCGGACTCGGACTCTGTCTCAGAGGAGGGCTCCTGGGACTGGGACACGGCCTGCAGGTGCATGACCACGGACCGCGCCCCCTCCTGGATGGCCCGCCACTCCACGCTGTTGAGGTCCGAATCGGACGCTGTGTCCCCCTCGCTGCCTGGATCTCGGTCTGAATCCCAGCTCCCGAAGGCGTTGTGCGCCGCTTCATGCTCGGTCTTGGCGCTTCATGCTCGGTCTTGGCCCTCTGCCTCTTCTCCACCTTCTTTTTGCGGGCGGCCGCCAGCCTCTTCCTCTGCGCTGGCATGCCGGAGGTGATGCACTTCTGCAGAAGGTCGTCCTCCGAGTCCAGGCTGACTGAGCTTGGGGAGCTGTCCCTTTCATGTCCTCGCTCAAACAGTCCACGCCCGCTGGGCAGTCTTACGGACTCGTGGGCATAGTTGGGGGTCGCGTGGCGCCTGTTTCGCACCCACGTCTTGCTCTGGCCCTCCTCCAGGCTGGAGAAGCTCAGCGATCTGAGAGAGGAGCTGAGGGGCTGGCGAGAGAGGTTTGCATTTGTGATCATCGCGTGCTTGCCCTTCGCAGGAAAGGCTCTGTTGACCCCTTGGCTGATGTTAATCTGCCTTTGGGCTGTCTCATTCCTGCCTCCCATTTTTGCATGCAGTGTCCTCTCCTGGTTTGCCGCTGGCTCCTCCTCCTCCTCCTGCACTTTGGTTAGATCGCCACAGGAGCAGCAGACAAGCTCATGCCCAGGAGCAGCCTGCAGCCGCCGGGACTGGAAATGGAAGCTGCGCTGGGTGAACTCTCTGCGCGCCCCCTTCTGATCTCCACATCCCGGAACGTTCTTCTTAATGACGGGCAGCCCCAGTAGTGGCCCGGCCCTGCCCCGGGTCTGCTCTTGCCTTGGGGGGAGAAGATGGCTCTGCAACCGGACTCCGCCTCGAACCTGAGACGCTGCCACTGCCGCCCTTTGCGCTGGCCCCACCCGTCTGAAAGTTCGGTTCATCTGGTCGGGCACCGCGGGCGGCTGGCCCGCTGCTCTGGCAGGCTTGTGAAAGCGGGAGAAGGCCCGCAGCTCCTCGATCCGCTTCACGTCTGGATCCACTCCCGGCTCCTTGGCAGCATAGCGGAGGGTCTCGTCGCTCTGAGACGTGGTGCTGGAGATGTTCATGGGTGAGTCGCTGTAGGAGGAGTCGTCATGGTAAGAGCCGTCATGGTAAGAGCCCCCCCTCTCAAGCTTCCCTGGCATGGGGGGCTGCCTCTGGGTGGCCTGTGTTGGGAGCAGCATGTACAGTGGCAATTGTGTGGTGGACCTGTGGCTCTGGGCACCAAAGACAGGCCTCGGGAGGTTAGCCAGAAGGGAGGACCTGGTCTTAAATCGCGAGGGCATAGCTGAGCTGATGCACTCCTTCAGGATCTCAATGTCATCATCAGAGTTGCCCTCGCTGTACTTCTCCATGTCCAGGACGGAGGGGCGCTCCCCGCCTTGCTCGTCCCATGCCCCCCCTCCGAGGTTGTTATCGTTGTCGCCTCCCCCTCTCTGGTGGAGCAGAGGTGTGAGCTTCAGTTCCACATCCTTCTGGATGTAGTGTTCATGCAGGGGCAGGGCACTGAGGCTGGAGGCGCATGAGAAGTTCTCTGTGGGCCTCTCCACAGTGAAATAGATCATGGTATCAAGGTCTGGTGGCAAGTTGAACCGCTCCCGGAAGTCTGCAATTTCAGCAAACCTCCTCCAGGCTCCGGCCTCCCACTGTGAACCTACTCCCACCCCAAATCCCATTCCCATCCCCCCCACCTGTGCTTGGGTCTCCTGGCCACCTGGGTCAGCGGGGCAGCAGGGAGTTTTGCAGCGACTGGGCGGCATGGTCTGCCCGGGGCTGTCGGGCAGGTCGCTGGGACTGATGGTGCCACTGATTGGCTCGCTGCCTGGGTCACTCTGGACTGAGCTGGCAAAAGAAGGCGACTCAAAGCTGCCCAGTGAGCTTACAGAACTACAGCGGCTCAGAACCAGTGGGCTGTCCTGCACGCAGTTCTCTGAGGGACTGGAGGGCGTCTGGTCCTCCTGCCGGATGAAGATTTTCTCACGCCGGGTGGGACGGGGGATCTCCACAGACTGGGAGGTAGGGACAGGGGGAAGTTTTGTGACCGTGTCCTCCTCCAGTGGCTGGCTCTCACTCAGGTCATCCAAGGTGTTCTCATCCTCCTCATCCTCCTCTGCCTCCTCTCTCTTGACCAGGTTTCCTTCCTCCACCTCGATGATTTCCAGCGAGGCGTCGCTGTCCAGCTCATTCTCCAGCTGGCTCTGGCTGCGGCCCTCCAGGCCTCCATCGGCAGAGGAGAGGGAGGACAGTGAGCTGCAGCGGGAGAAGCAGATGGGCGTGTTCTCCACAGAGTACCGCTGCAGCGTCTCCTGCCCCAGAGCCGGACTCCAGGCGCTGCAGCTGGCTGGGGACAGCTTGCTCGTCAGTGCCCCGCCCGTCAGCACTGTGGGCACCCATGCTTGACGTCTCATCCCCTGGGCCGCCTGGACGTCGATGGTAGTCTTGGCAACCCCAAACTTGGCCACACTCTGGATCAGTGGGACGTGTTGATAAGAGGGCGACAGCTTGATTGGCGGGGTATAGGCACCAGCTGCATCTTTAGTGGATGGCGGAATTTGTGGCAGCTCTGCACTCTTTCCCTCATTTGCCACTGGTGTAGGTGCTTCTCGGCTGTCCTCTGAGTCTCCTCCTGGCGCCTCGATCTGACTGGTTTTACTGGTAATGCAGTGCACTTGTTTTTCAGGAGCGATGCAGCCTGTGTCCTTTTCCGGGGGAACAAAGCAGCGCACTTCCCTTTCAGGAGGGACGACACGCCGCCCTTCCTTTTCTGGGCGGCCGTAGAGTGCCTCCTTCAGGTCGAGTCTGTCGGGCCGCTTCCGGCCACTGGCCGACACAGATCTGCGTGCAGCGGGGCGAAGCTGGTCTGTGTTCTTATTGCCACCTCCGCCACCGTAGCCATCGCTGGTGCTGCCGCTGCTGTTCAGGCTGTCTGTTGACAGGCTGCTTTGGGCTTGCTTCAGCCGTAGGAGTGCCTGGGCCCCTGCAAAACGTGGCTGGGTGAACCCGCCATTGCCCTCCCACAGCCGGCAGGGGGAGCAGGACTTGGCCCGGGCCTCGTAGGGGGTGTCGTGTGGGTCATCTGCTCCAAATCGGCCGTCTGCCAGGTGGTCCTCCGAGCTCAGGCTGAGGCTGTCCTCGGAGGACGTCGGGGCAGTGATGTCATCCTTTGCAGTGCGAGGCTTTGCTGCCATACGGGGAGCCCTCCGGGTCGGCCCCTCCGCCACGGCGGGCGTGTCTCTGTCAGGAGGTGGGGCCCTCTGGTGGTCAGACTGGAGATGGCCCTGCTGTGGAAGGGGCACATTGGGTGGGTTGCCCCCGGCGTTGTTGCTAAGGAAGGCAGACAGCATGGAGAAGCTAGTGGTGTCCAGACCCACAGAGGCGCTGGGGGCGGCCTCGTCCTCCTCGAAGCAGCAGCCCGAGTCGGAGCCGTAGTCGCGGGCGAGGCTCTCCATGCGCCGCAGCGGTTTGGCCAGGGCCGGCGCCGGAACCTTCTGGCTCCGCCTTTCTATGGAGTCGAAGGTCTCCTCCAGGCGGCGGGCGTCCAGCTCGGCCTCCAGGGCCTTCTGCTTCCTCATGTAGAGCGAGGGCGTGCAGGAGCCCGGGGAGACCACCGCCGCGTCCTTGTACTTGAGCGGCCGGTTGGCCAGCAGGTTGCGCAGGGCGGCGGCGCTGCCCATGGCGATCATCTTGTGCTTGGAGTGGATGAGGCTGCGCAGCATGGCCACCGCCCCCAGGTCCCACAGCAGCTCCTGGTCCTCCGGGCTGCGGGCCGACAGGTTCCACAGGGTCCCGCAGGCGTTGCTCACGATGGTCAGGCTGTGGGAGCGCAGGTGCTGCAGCAGGATCTGCAGGCAGTTATGGTCCCGCAGCACTTGCCTGTGGGGGGGGGGGGGGGGGGAGGCATGAGAGAGAGGTACAAGGAGAGAGAAGGAAGAGGAGGGCACATGGGAAGGGTGGAAGAGGAGAGAGAGGAATATAGAGAGGAGGGAAGTGGGGTGGAGGAGAGAGAGGAAGGTAGAAAGGGAAGGAAGAGGGGGTTGAGAGGAGCGGTAGAAGACGAGAGACAGGAGAGAGAAGAGGGGGAGAGGCAACATAATTACAAACAGCAGACTCTTGTGCGGGCCTGGTCCTGCATGGTAAGCAGTGATTACACTGTGAGAGAACCACTTTCTGCATGGTGCCAGTGACCGTCTGGGACTGGAGTTAGAACTGCTGGTTAACTGGGATGTGAGTGTGTTAATTCTACAGTGTGTCTGTGAAAAACTGGCCACAGTCTGTTCATTACTACTGCACTGCTGCCTCATACTCACACAATAGCTAAACAAATGCACGCATGAATTTGTATGTTAAGTTGCGACTGAAAAAGGTCTGTGACCAAAATATATAGGAGCATTGTGTGTGTCTAGGTGTGCATGTGAGAGTGAGCATACGTGTGTGTGTGTGTGTGTGTGTGTGTGTTTGTGTGTGTGTGTAGGTGTACCTGTGTGTATGTGTGAGAGTGTGAGTATGTATATATGTGCATGTGTGTGAATGTGAGTGTGCGCACGCACGTGTGTGTGTGTATATGTGCGCATGTGTGTGTGTGTGTGTTTGGGTGTACCTATGTGTATGTGTGAGAGTGTGAGTATGTATATATGTACATGTGTGTATATGTGAGTGTGTGCACACATGTGTGTCTGTGTATGTGCGTGTGTGAGTGTGTGCGCGTGAGCGAGAGAGACACACACCTGTAGTCCTCGCGGGTGGCCACTAAGCTGGACACGTTGCGCAGGATTCCCCCTCCACTCTCCATGACTGCCAGCTGGTTTGTTTGGCACCTGCAGGAGGGACACCCAGCATTTCAGAACCCCAGCATCCCGCTGTCCTACGGGTGTCAGAATCCAGGTCTGGGGGGCCGAAGTGCCTGATGATTTTCAGTGTATTTCAGAACTACCCAAATCAACTACCCTTTAAGTCAGGGGTCCTCAATCTTATCCAGAAAGGGCCGGTGTGGGTGCAGGTGCAGGCTTTGGTTCCAACCGAGCAGTTACACACCTGATTGTACTAATCAACCACTAGAGTAGTCTTGGCTAAGGACCTTGATCAGTAGAATCAGGTGTGTCACGGCTTGGTTGGAACAAAAGCCTGCACCCACACCGGCCCTTTCTGGATAAGATTGAGGACCCCTGCTTTAAGTCATTTATATCCTAATGTTCATCTATCCCAATATTCCAATACCCTGATAATCCACCATTCCAAACCTGCGTTCAATTTTCTGGATTAAGTGGATTAACATCCAAAGACTCATCAATGTTCATCAAGGCAGATCGGATCACCTTGCACTGGGTCTTCCCTGCGCACGGAATGAACGGCGGATTGAAGCGGAATGAACGCGGTCCGGAACGCGGCGTGTGACCCCTGACCTGTACGTGAGCGTGCTGACCAGGAACCCCAGAGAGCCCTCCACGGAGCAGAGCGCCTCCTTGTTCTCCGGGCTGTGAGCGGACAGGTTCCACAGCGCGCTCAGCAGGCTCTTCAGCGTGGACTCCTGGGGGGGGGGGGGGTACAGAGAGGCGGGGTGCTCAAACTCGGGTCTTTATGTAGCACAGCCGCTCCTAAAGGGTCTCCAACTCCAGCTCTGTACAACACTATACCAGGAACAGCGCATATGTCACCTTGGTGGCCTGCAGTGTGCAGGTCATGAGCTCTATGTTCTCACCTTGGTAACCTGCAGGTCACGAGCTCTATGTTCTCACCTTGGTAACCTGCAGGTCATGAGATCTATGTTCTCACCTTGGTAACCTGCAAGTCATGAGATCTATGTTCTCACCTTGGTGGCCTGCAGGTCATGAGCTCTATGTTCTCACCTTGGTGGCCTGCAGTGCGCAGGTCATGAGCGCTGTCACGCTGCCCACGTCCCTGAGGGCCTTCTTACTGTTCAGGTCTGCTCGCCACGACAGGTTCCTCAGAATACTGGACACCACCTGGGAATCAAGGGCTGCAATGAACTCTGGGAAACTAGACGAGGAATGACCTCTGGGAAACTGGGAGAACAATGACCTCTGGGAAAATAGAAAACCAGTGGACCCTGGGAAACTAGAACAGCAATGACTTCTGGGAAACTAGTAAAATGGTGACTTCTGGTTTGAGGTCGATTGTTATTAGCTGTTTGGGCCCAGTGAGTTCAGCCTGCAGTGAGACGAGTTTCGAGAGGGCAGTTCTCTACCTGATGGAGCTCCTCACTGTCAGACTCCAGCTGGGTCACGATGGCTTGCAGAGCACTTTTCCTGGAGCAAAGAGTGGCCTGAAACAGAGACCCCGAATAACCATCACCTTACACAGACCCCGTATAACCATCACCTTACACAGACCCCATAAAACCATCACCTTACACAGACCCCATAAAACCATCACCTTACACAGACCCCGAATAACCATCACCTTACACAGACCCCGAATAACCATCACCTTACACAGACCCCGAATAACCATCACCTTACACAGACCCCGTATAACCATCACCTTACAGACCCCATAAAACCATCACCTTACACAGACCCCATAAAACCATCACCTTACACAGACCCCGTATAACCATCACCTTACACAGACCCCATAAAACCATCACCTTACACAGACCCCATAAAACCATCACCTTACACAGACCCCGAATAACCATCACCTTACACAGACTCCGTATAACCATCACCTTACACAGACCCCATAAAACCATCACCTTACACATACCCCATAAAACCATCACCTTACACAGACCCCGTATAACCATCACCTTACACAGACCCCATAAAACCATCACCTTACACAGACCCCGAATAACCATCACCTTACACAGACCCCATATAACCATCACCTTACACAGACCCCATATAACCATCACCTTACACAGACCCAGAATAACCATCACCTTACACAGACCCAGAATAACCATCACCTTACACAGACCCCATAAAACCATCACCTTACACAGACCCAGAATAACCATCACCTTACACAGACCCCATAAAACCATCACCTTACACAGACCCAGAATAACCATCACCTTACACAGACCCCATAAAACCATCACCTTACACAGACCCAGAATAACCATCACCTTACACAGACCCCATAAAACCATCACCTTACACAGACCCAGAATAACCATCACCTTACACAGACCCCGAATAACCATCACCTTACACAGACCCCATAAAACCATCACCTTACACAGACCCCATAAAACCATCACCTTACACAGACCCCATAAAACCATCACCTTACACAGACCCCATAAATCTCTCTCTCTCTCTCTCTCTCTCTATCTCTCTCTTCCTCTCTCTCTCTCCCTCTCTCTCTCTCTCACCTTGTTGGCCACGTCCCCGAAGGTGAGGTTGGTGAGAGTCATGCCGGCGTATCGGCGCAGGGCCATGCTGAGGGGGTCGCACTGCATGCCGTACAGCACCTGGTCCAGGTGGACCAGCTCCGCCACCGCCTGCAGGCCCCCTGGGAAACCAGTGAAGGTTGGGCGTGGCCCATCATCAAAGCGCCTAGGACAACCTCTCAATCAATCAATCAATCAATCAATCAGCCAATCAGGTTTTATTCTGTGTGGGCAGTGCAATGCTTATAAAACTGTCTGAGTGCCACATGTGGCCAGCCCCACATCTTTCCATTTTGGAATACACACAGGATGCACTCTACTCATAACAGTCTGAAATACCACAATGCCAAGAGTTTCGTCCATACACGTTTTCATGCTGCCGTTTAAGGGGACACAGATGCTTTCTTCGAAGTTGAATATTAAATAACATTTCATGGGCTGCTTTTGGGTTTGATGCATTTTCAAGGAGCTTCATTGGTGGAAATAAGGAACGGTAAAAAAAAGAACCCACTTTTTGTGTAATGGTATTGCTTCTGAACTGAGCTCAATAGCGCTGGTTCAGGCTGAAACAGGGAAGTATTTTCTCTTGTCCTGTTGTATGGAATCGCCCGCCCTTGGCGGGTGGTTGTATGGGACATGGTACCCTTGGAACAACTCCCAGGAGGATTTAGTGGGTGGTTCTGTGGGATGCAATACCCTCGGAACCAGGCCCAGGAGGGCTTGGTGGGTGGTTCTGTGGAGTAGAACACCCTCGGAACCAGGCCCAGGAGGGCTTGGTGGGTGGTTCTGTGGAGTAGAACACGCTTGGAACCAGGCCCAGGAGGGCTTGGTGGGTGGTTCTGTGGAGTAGAACACGCTTGGAACCAGGCCCAGGGGGACCGTGTACCAGGTTCAGGCCGGGCACGTACCCAGTTCGTTCATGGCACGGCGGTACTCCTCTTCGAAGGACAGCTTCATGATGGCGCACATGGCCTGGCAGATCTGCGGCTCCGGAGCCTCCGGGATGGCTGGAGAGGGAGGGCGAGACAAAATGGCCGACATTTTCACTCCACTCATCAGACCGCGGCCGCACAATCGCCTGCCCTGCTCCTGATTCAGGCTGCCTTATCACATTACACACGTGCCTGCTGGGCCACACAGCTGCATAATTACCGATAAAGCCCATCCTGTTAATCGAGGGTGAGCAGATTGCACTTTTATTTGTTTAATTCTCCTCAATCCAGGAGGGAGCACTGTCGAGATTATCATCTCTTCTTCAGCTGACTGAGAGGCATCAACTACTTAATTTATGTAACTGTCTTATTTTTTATTATTATCTTATGAAGATTGATTGTATTATCAGCTATGTAATCGAGGGAACTGTCTCACATGGTACTGAACAGTCCCGTTATGTTACCCCCCCTCCCTGCTTTACCTGTGGTTTTTGCGCTCCCAGGTGAAGTCGTTCCCAGGTGGGTCTGGATCCAATCCCACCCGGTTTCGCAGTGGGTGCGGATCTGCTCCAGCACGTGGAGCACCCTCATCTCCCGCCGGGCCTGGCCCTCGTCCGGCTGCGAGTACACCACGTTGTGCAGGGCGGCGCCCGCCCGGGACCGCGCCTCCCGGCTGCTGGCCCCGCCCCCGGCCCCACCCCCAGCCCCGCCCCCGGCCACGCCCGGCCCGTCATGCAGGATCTGCACCAGCAGGGGCACGCAGCCAGACTTGCGCATGGCCAGGCAGCTCTCCTGGGAGCTGGACATGGCCAGAAAAGTGCGGGACATCTCCTCCCGGTCCCGATTGGCCAGCATGGACAGCAGCCAGAACACCATCTCCACCTGCAGGTCACCCAGAGTACTGCGCATTAAGGCACACAGGTGAGTTACACCTACAGAGGTGAGTTACACCAACACAGGGGATTTACTTCAACACAGGTAAATTACTCAAACCAATGGTATTTAAAGCTAATAAATTAACAAATATATATAGTTCAAAGTCTTGTGCTGAATGCTATATTAATATGTTTATGTTCTTATGCTGAATGCTGTATTCATATGTTTATGTTCTTATGCTGAATGTTGTATTAATATGTTTATGTTCTTATGCTGTATTAATATGTTTCTGTTCTCATGCTGAATGCTATGTCAGTGTATTTATGTTCCTAGGTGGGATGCTGCATATGGCTAAAGGTGAAATGTTGATTAAAATTGTTTATTGTTTATTTGACTCACTTTGCTTCCTGACTCTCCAGCTGCTTCTGCTCCAGAACTAAGAGACATACTTTCAGCCTCAGTCTTTCCATAGGAGTTAGTCTGAGAGAGAGACATTAACACAGCATTGAGAGAGAGAGAGAAGAAGAGAGGCATTAACGCAGCACAGAGGAGAGACGTTAACACAGCATTGAGAGAGAGAGAGAGAGACATTAATGCAGCATAGAGAGAGAGAATCATTAACACAGCATACAGAGAGAGAGAGAGATAGAGAGACAGGCATTAGCACAGTATAGAGAAAGGGGGGGAAGGAGAGAGGAGGAGATAAACACAAACACTTCACTGCTTCACTGAGAGATGGAGAGAGATTGAACGGTTAGTGAGATGGAGGGAGGAGAGAAGGGGAGGGGGAAGGGTTGCATTAATCTGTGAGAGAGAGTAAAATCACTCAGAATGGCTCTGAGGGGAGTGGACTGTGTCTGCACAGGACAGGATATTCATTATTTTCAAGAGGTGCAGGCAGAGCAGCACTTCCTGTGTGAACAGGAAACGGCGACATGATTTCAATTATGCATTCAGGCAGTGATTCGGCTGTCATTTATAATTTAGGAAAACCCATAAACATGAGACTGGTGTACTGTCCTCAAGAAAGTGATGATTAATTCATGGCGTCCATTTTACGTTTTGAGGAGGTGGTTGTTCCCAAATGCTGTCTTCCAAATGGTGTCATAAAATCCAGCAGAAATGACAGTTGCTGGTTGTGTGGTAGTTGATGGCCTCCTTTACTCCTCTCTCTCCCTCTCTCTTTCTCCCTCCATCCCTCTCTCACTCTGTCCACTTTCTTGCTTTCTCTCTATCTCTGTCTCTCTCCTTTTCTCACTCTCTTTCATTCCCTGTTATGCTGCTCTCCCTCTTTCTCCTTCTCTCTCCCCCCCCTCCCCCCTCCTCTCTCTCTCGGACCTTTGAAAGCAGAACTGATCTCATTAAAATAGATTTCATCCTCCCTCTTTGAGAGCACACGAATGCGTCAGCTTTTCTGAGCCAGTATGAGATGAGAGCGGAGGAGAAAGAGAGAGAAGAGAGAGAGAAGGAGTAAAACGAATGGCTGTCCTTTCGTTCCAGGGGAGCTTGGCCACACACTCTGGGCATCTGTGAACGTCTTGGGGAAATTGCCTTGCGTGTCTTCAGAAAGCCGAGTTTGTACTGTGGAGGCTTCAAATGAACAGCCTTTTTTCAGCCCACTGTGCATCCACTGGCAGAAGGAGTTTTGTTTTTTTCTTATTTTTCATCGGAAGTTTGTAGTTGCTTCACAGGAAGGCCTGCAGTCGGTGAAAATGTAGCTCCTGCCAGCTAATCAGCCGATTTAGCCTGATTTGACTGTTGATTTTCTGAATGAAGTCCAGGCCTGGTAGTGCGGTGAGGAGGGAGAAGTGGTTCTGGGTAGCGATGGGTTTATGATCGCTACGAGGCGTTTTCTCGTCGCCTAGAGGAGCAGCTGCCTGGAGCGTGTGGTGGGCCCTCTCCTGCGTGAGACCGCCGGCCGAACGAGGGGTCCTAGTGCCCCGGGTGTCGTGGTGGTATTCTCTCACCTGCAGTAGTGCCTGCTCTCAGCCCCCGCCCAGCCCTGCAGCCCCGCCCCTCCATGCTCCCGCCCGGCCCTGCCCTGCCCCACCCTCACATGCCCCACCCCACCCCACCCTGCCCGGCCCTGCCCTGCCCCAACCTCCCATGCCCCGCCCCACCCCACCCCACCCTGCCCGGCCCTGCCCTGCCCAGCCCTGCCATGCCCCACCCTCACATGCCCCACCCAGCCCTGCCCTGCCCTGCCCCACCCTCCCATGCCCCACCCCACCCCACCCCACCCTTCCCGGCCCTGCCATGCCCCACCCCACCATGACCCACCCTTCCAAGCCCCACCCCATCATGCCCCACCCAGCCCTGCCCTGCCCAGCCCTGCCATGCCCCACCCTCCCATGCCCCACCCAACCCTGCCCTGCCATGCCCCACCCAGCCCAGCCCTGCCCCGCCCTGCCCAGCCCTGCCATGCCCCACCCAACCCTGCCCTGCCCCACCCTCCCATGCCCCACCCAGCCCTGCCCTGCCCTGCCCAGCCCTGCCATGCCCCACCCAACCCTCCCATGCCCCACCCAACCCTGCCCTGCCCCACCCTCCCATGCCCCACCCCACTCCGCCTTTCTGGCTCTCAGGTGCTTCTCACCTGGCTCTCTGAGGGGGGGTCGTGCACCTCCTGCAGTTTTTTCTCCAGCTGCTCCAATCGCGCCACTCGGATCTGCCATGGGGGCGGAGCCAATCAACCAGTGAACTAACTATTCGGCCAATCAAGTGACCACCCAATTAATCAACCAATCAGTCAACCAACACTCAATCAATCAACAATTAATAAACCATTCAACCAGCTAATATTGTGTTGATACGCACACGCACACAGACACACATGCACAAACCACATGACGTTTTTTTCAGGTGTTGGTTCAGACACTCTTCTCACCTGGGTTCTCTGCACCATCTCATCGCTGGTTCCAAAGCGCTCCTCCATCGCTGAGCGCACCTGCTGCACCTCAAACTCCAGCTGCTGCCCAATCAGATCTATCTGCGCTGAGAACTACCACACAAAGAGAGGGTCACACACACACACACACACACACATACACACACACACACTCTCACACACACACTCTCACACACGCAAATACACACTCACTGTGTCGATGCGAGGCAGCTCAGCCAGTCGCCGTGACAACGCCTGCAGCTGGGTGTAGTACCAGCACCGTTCTTTCTCCTCTCTCTCGATCTCCTTCAGCAGCAAGGCCCTGAAACAGCACAGCACAGTCACCCTGTGTGACTCAGAGAAACAGCACAGCACAGTCACCCTGTGTGACTCAGAGAAACAGCACAGTCACCCTGTATGACTCAGAGAAACAGAACAGCACAGTCACTCTGTATGACTCAGAGAAACAGCACAGCACAGTCACCCTGTATGACTCAGAGAAACAGCACAGCACAGTCACTCTGTATGACTCAGAGAAACAGCACAGTCACCCTGTATGACCCAGAGAAACAGCACAGCACAGTCACCCTGTGTGACTCAGAGAAACAGAACAGCACAGTCACCCTGTGTAACTCAGAGAAACAGGGGTGTCCTGGTTTTGGGGTTCCTCTCACCTCTCCTTCAGGAGCTCCTCCAGGTGCTGGGTGGTAACCTGGGTCTCACCCAGGGGCTCCTCTTTGAGGAGCATGTCGTCCAGGAGGCGGGGCGCCCCAGGGTGCACTGCCACACCCTCCCCTGAGAGAGAAGGACCCCCGTGGGGGGTGGGGCGAGGGGGCGGGGCCTCTGGGCCGGCCCGCAGGTTGTGGGGTTGGTACTTCAGCTCATAATAATGGGTCAAATCCATGTGCAGCTCTAACAGATAAACACAATAACAAACAAGTTAACCATGCAGAAATGAGTACATCCAGAGACTTATACAATTTTATTAGTAGTAGTAGTTGTAGTAGTAGCAGTTGCAGTAGCAGTAGTAGTAATATTAGTGTTTGTAGTACAGTGGGGTTTGTAGAGTGGTGTTCTGAAGCTAATGTAACATTAGCCTTGTTGAGCCAAAACGGGAGTCTCTACTCACTGAGCTGTGAGTCTTGATACTCTGAGCTGTAGGTTTCTACACTCTGAGCTGTACGCACCTCTGAGCTGGTCCAGTGTGTCTGACCTCTCAGTGGAGGCCAGAGAACGCGCCTCCTGCTCCAGCTTCGTCTGCAGCTGCTTCAGGCCCTCCTGCGCCAGAGAGAGAGAGTCAGAGCTTAAGAGCATTCCTGCACCAGAGAGAGAGTCAGAGCTTAAGAGCATTCCTGCACCAGAGAGAGAGTCAGAGCTTAAGAGCATTCCTGCACCAGAGAGAGAGAGAGTCAGAGCTTAAGAGCATTCCTGCACCAGAGAGAGAGTCAGAGCTTAAGAGCATTCCTGCACCAGAGAGAGAGTCAGAGCTTAAGAGCATTCCTGCACCAGAGAGAGAGAGAGTCAGAGCTTAAGAGCATTCCTGCACCAGAGAGAGAGTCAGAGCTTAAGAGCATTCCTGCGCCAGAGAGAGAGAGTCAGAGCTTAAGAGCATTCCTGCACCAGAGAGAGAGAGTCAGAGCTTAAGAGCATTCCTGCACCAGAGAGAGAGTCAGAGCTTAAGAGCATTCCTGCACCAGAGAGAGAGAGTCAGAGCTTAAGAGCATTCCTGCGCCAGAGAGAGAGTCAGAGCTTAAGAGCATTCCTGCACCAGAGAGAGAGTCAGAGCTTAAGAGCATTCCTGCGCCAGAGAGAGAGAGTCAGAGCTTAAGAGCATTCCTGCGCCAGAGAGAGAGTCAGAGCTTAAGAGCATTCCTGCGCCAGAGAGAGAGAGTCAGAGCTTAAGAGCATTCCTGCACCAGAGAGAGAGAGTCAGAGCTTAAGAGCATTCCTGCACCAGAGAGAGAGAGTCAGAGCTTAAGAGCATTCCTGCGCCAGAGAGAGAGAGTCAGAGCTTAAGAGCATTCCTGCACCAGAGAGAGAGTCAGAGCTTAAGAGCATTCCTGCACCAGAGAGAGAGAGTCAGAGCTTAAGAGCATTCCTGCGCCAGAGAGAGAGAGTCAGAGCTTAAGAGCATTCCTGCACCAGAGAGAGAGAGTCAGAGCTTAAGAGCATTCCTGCGCCAGAGAGAGAGAGAGTCAGAGCTTAAGAGCATTCCTGCGCCAGAGAGAGAGTCAGAGCTTAAGAGTGTTACAGCGTTACAGAGTCAGACCTCAACAGTGTTACAGAATCACAGTGTTACAGATTCAGAGCTTCAGAGTGTTACAGTCACAGCATTACAGAGTCAGAGTGTTACTGAGTCACAGTGTTGCAGAGTCAGAGTGTTACAGAGTCACAATGTTACAGAGTCAGAGTGTTACAGAGTCACAATGTTACTGAGTCAGAGTGTTACAGAGTCACAATGTTACAGAGTCAGAGTGTTACAGAGTCACAATGTAACGGAGTCAGAGTGTTACTGAGTAAATGATTTTCAGGGGCCATTTTTTTTACTTTTTGTATTCATCCTGTGACCCACAGTTTGAGTACTGCCCCCCCCCCCCCCCCCAAAGCACAGGCTAATTGTATAAATAACAGCATCTTGGGCTAATTGTATAAATAACTGCAGCTTAGGCTGATTATCTAAATAACAGCATCTTGGGCTAATTGTATAAATAACTGCAGCTTAGGCTGATTATCTAAATAACAGCATCTTGGGCTAATTGTCTAAATAACTGCGGGTTTGGCTGATTAGAGACTGTGAAATGCCTTTAAGTATGAGTGTGTGAGTAAATGGCGCGTGTGCCCTGGGATGGATTGGCGACCGTTCCCGGGTGTATTCCTGCCCAATGCATGCTGGGATAGGCTCCAGCCCCCCGCGACCGTGACCCAGGAATAAGCAGGTTACGTAATGGATGGAAGGACGGCCATCCTCTTCCTCGCTGATCGAGAGGGACGCGAGACACAGGAGCCGCGCTGGCACACAGTTTACAGACTGAAACCCGAGAGAGCTTCCTTACAGGAGCCGCGCTGGCACACAGTTTACAGACTGAAACCTGAGAGAGCTTCCTTACAGGAGCCGCGCTGGCACACAGTTTACAGACTGAAACCTGAGAGAGCTTCCTTACAGGAGCCGCGCTGGCACACAGTTTACAGACTGAAACCTGAGAGAGCTTCCTTACAGGAACCGCGCTGGCACACAGTTTACAGACTGAAACCTGAGAGAGCTTCCTTACAGGAGCCGCGCTGGCACACAGTTAACAGACTGAAACCCGAGAGAGCTTCCTTACAGGAACCGTGCTGGCACACAGTTTACAGACTGAAACCCGAGAGAGCTTCCTTACAGGAGCCGCGCTGGCACACAGTTTACAGACTGAAACCCGAGAGAGCTTCCTTACAGGAACCGCTGCAGCGCTCGTCCTCACTTACCGCCAAACGACTTCCCGCTTAGCGCCACGGGTTCGCCCGGGAATCAGCGTTTAACGCGCCTCTGACCTCATTTCCTGTACACGGCATTAGATAAAAAGCGCCTACGGTAATGAATGGGCCGCTTCCCAAACTCAGTTAAGCCAGATCGTGTCCTGGATGAATGCATTTTCCCCTGGCACCAATTATTTCAAATAGAGCGGCGATATCACTGGAAAATGGCAGCGAATTACACATTTTAATATGCATTTGTTTTTAT
>CM077289.1:1865000-1900000 GCA_039654925.1 Anguilla pacifica
CACATACGCATACACCAAACTATTTTAAATAATGCATATCTATTTGCATTCTTAACTACTGCTTGTATTTTTGCATAGACTGCGTTGTGGCTGTTCTCGTTTGTGTTAGTGTTAATCAGTTTACCCTACAGGGTCCAAGTTGAACTATGCGGCTGTTCCCTGCACTTGGACCGGTACTTCTCTCTAGGGTTTTCGACACACTTGTTCCTGCTTATGGTTATACACTTTGTTGTACATCACAACAAAGTGTATAACTTTGTTGTGGATAAGAGCGTCTGCCAAATGCCTATAATGTAATGTAATGCCTGTGTATTCTGAGTGTGAGTGTGAGTGTGAGTGTGAGTGTGAGTGTGTGTGTGTGTGTGTGTGTGTGTGTGTGTGGGAGCGATGGTCGCTCGTGAGCCCGTGTCCCTGGTCCTCCCGACGGGATCGATGTGGTGTCACAAGCCCCCTCAGAGCTGGAGCCTCTGTGCGCCACATCTCAAATGACCAGAGCCAATCGCTTCCTCTCCCCCAGGGGACACATCAATCAAAACACAGCGCGGCAGCCAGAGACACCGGACACGACGGGACGGGATGGAGGCGCTGGGGGCACACGGAGGGGTAAAGATCTGCTTAATTAACACGCTGTTTGTGCCTGTGTCTGTTTACAGTCTCGCGGCGGGGGTGGGAAGGGGGGGGGGGGGGGGGGGCAGAAGGCCTTATGGGGCTCTGCGCTTGTGTCCTAACACACATGGTGAGTGGCTGTGTGTGTGTGCCTAGGGGGGTACAATCCCCCCAATATTAGAAAACCAGCCAAATAACCCCCTATGTAAAATAGCCTGATAATGAATAAATATAATCTACCAATTTACTGGTCACTGAAAGATGGGGATTTCATGTTGTGATTAGGATGTAGTGATCAGTAGTCTGAAGTATTTCTCCCTTAGAATTCACTGGAAATAATAATTTCACGGGTGTTCTTTCAAAACAAATTTTTTTTTTAATGTTCTGGGGAGGCATCTCCCCGGGCCCCCAGTAAGCCTGAGGACTTGTTGCCATGGATTGGAGGGGGACCATGGCAACAAGTCCTCAGGTTCCACACCCCCCCCCCCCCCCCCCTCATGAGCTGAAGAGCAAGCCGTGTTCTTCCAGGCCTGGTGGAGTGCTGGTTCCTCTCTAGTCTGAGCTTCGCTAACCCGAAAGTCCTGTCTCCCTCACCTGCTCGCTCGGTCTCATAAACTCTTATAAAACACACCCTATTTGGGTAAAGCTTATTCTCCTGTGTAAGGCTCTAATGTGCCTTGCCATCTTCCTGAGCTTCTCAACAGGTCGAGAGAGAGAGAGACAGAGAGAGAGGGAGAGAGAGAGAGAGAGTGAGAGAGAGAGAGAGAGAGAGAGAGAGAGAGGGAGAGAGAGGGAGAGAGAGAGAGAGAGAGAGAGGGAGAGAGAGAGAGAGGGAGAGAGAGAGAGAGAGAGAGAGAGAGAGAGAGAGAGAGAGGGACCTAGCTGGTGGAGGCTGATTAGCCCTTTTGCCTTCTGAAGCTTGCAGATCGTGTGATTCAGCTGGAGCCTGCTGCTCACATCAATATTTAACCAGGAGACCATTTCTGCCTGCCTGCATGCCCTTTTTTTATTATAGATATGATAAGAAATATATAGCTCAGATCTTTGGTAGAGTACAAGCGAGGAGTTAGTATATTCTGGATAAATTCATTCCTGAATACATAAATAGGATGTCAGCAACATTAAGTGAAGGGGAGGTGCGTCTCTAAAACAACAACAGAAATGAATTTGCTACACCAATAATCAGCAGTCATTAATATTGTCGGTGATACGGCGAGCTACAACACTGCAGCTTGAGCACTGCTTCCTCTAATGGACACCAGTATGCGAGAAATATCCATGTATGCGAGTCGCGAGGCTCTCCAGACGGAACCGCGCGGACGACACCGACGTTCTCCCCCATTGTGTGCGCCTGCTGGAGGCGCGCGCAGCGACGCCGTCAGCCGCGGACTCCCACGAGGGACACGAAGAGAAAGGAGAACGCGCCCAATTAAAACTGACCTACTTTGCCCACTGAAGCCGGGATCGATGTGGTCCAATCAAGATTTCGATTAATGATAATTGGGAAGAAAAAGAAAGAAAAAAAACACTCGAATGTACAGCGTTTGTGCCGTTGTTCTGTTCTGATTGCAATCAACAGTAACGTAAGCGATGAGCAACAGTGCAACTGTGACATTAAGATGGCTCGGTCCACTAATGCGCTGCATAGGCTACAAAAGAACCGTTTTATTCTAACGTCCAACGCCTCTTATTTCACTCAAGGCAAACGCGCAATAAAGAAGCTTCGTATATCCATATATATTTTACTCTCCTGGTCTAGGTGAGAGCCTCCATCTCAAGGTGCTTTTAAAACGTTAAAGTGATTCATTGGGCAAACTGAAACCCTTCCCACGAAAAAGGCAAATAAACAAGCGGGTCTGAAAATAATAACGACAAAATTTTTATTTTTATATGCCTACACTTAGAACACGACGCCCTTCCCCCATTTCAATGACGTTTTGGAAGCTTACTAAAAAAATAAAAACTAGTGCGCAAGATTTCCGCTGCCATCCATTATTCCTCATGGTGAAATGCCGTAGCGTCTAACGCTAATTGAGGGGGGAAAAAGGCCATTTTAATCCAATATAAGGAATGTCTTCTAATCATACGATGGTACGCGCGACATACAATAAATATGAATAAGAAAAACAAGCAAATCACGACCGACACCCATGGCGCACTCACACCTCCGTCGAATTAGCATCCGGATCAGTCAAGGCAGGAGCCAAGGACTCACCATCTCATTTTTATACCGTAACACAGACAGGTAACCACATACCGATGGATTAGTAACAAATTCACCAGCTCATGTTCACATTGTTGCGTTATTGGTGAAAGAACCGCGAGCATAATTGTATCAAAAATCAGTAGTGGAATCTTACCGCATTTCCGAACAGTGTTGATTGTATAGGGCGTGGAGCCACAGCCAGCTACAGTTTTCCAATACAGTCTCTCTCTCTATCTCTCTCTCTCTCTCTCTCTCTCTCTCTCTCTCTCTCTCTCGCTCGCTCGCTCGCTGTCGCTCTCTCAAAAACGCACGCGCCTCTCTCTCTTCTTATTAATTCGGTCGTTCTCCTGTTTTTCCAGTAGAGGGAGTTTAAGTAACGGATGGCGAAATGTTCGCGTCTTTCTATGTCGTCTTGCACCGCGATGGTCTGATATTGTTGGGGTACTTCAACGTTTAAGTGTTGACCTTCGTGTTAACACCAGCGTGCTTTTTGAGGACCTGAGGACCTAGTCGTTTCAGGTTTAAGACTGTAATCTTTTCACAGAATAGTTCAATTATTCATTTTTCTTTTATAATAACTGAGGTCAAAAATCAAACGTTAGAATTTGTTGAAACTTAAAATGTCAGTACGAAATACCTTCTACATCCCAAATGTAACGCACGTAGGGTGCAGTGCCTAAAAATAGGTTGTGCGGTTTTTCTGGAGGCAGGACACAGTCAACACATTTTTACATGAGCTGTGACGTCAGGGGTGGGGTCTGCACCTTCTTCTATTTATATATATATATATATATATATATATATATATATATATATATATGATCAGCAGTTGTGTCACTAAAACGTAGATCCCAGCTCCATTTTGGGGGCTCTAGTTTTAAGGTGCTCAAAGTTTACAAAGTGTGTGTGAGTGTGTGTATGTGTTTGTGTGAGTGCGTGTTCATGCAGTGTGCGGGGGAGGGGGTGGGGGCGGTGTTGTAGTAATTTATTATCTGCACCACTAGGGGGCGAATAGAGTATTTGTGTCTGTGTTTCTCACTGTCTGGCCGAAGATGTTTTTGCTTGTACTGCGTGAAACTCCACTGGAGAAATATTTACCCATGAGACTAACCACGCCTGTCCGTTTCGCTACATGTGTTTCTCTCAAGTCACATGGCCAAAGCGCGCACACACACACACACACACACACCTAAAACAGACTTTACATTTATCACTCACTCACTCACTCACTCGCTCGCTCACTCACTCACTCACACTATAATTGTACAGGCCCTTTCAATGAAAATGGCATGGTGGTGCAGTGAATAGCATTGTCCTCTCACAGCAAAATGGTCCCAGGTTCAAATCCTAATGTAGTTGGCATGTTCTCCCTGTTCCACAATCCAAAGGCATGCATGTTGGGTTACTTTGTTTTTTTTGTTGTTTTTTTTTGTAGAAGAACACACATGCTCTGTCACCTTACCCTGTGTACCTAAAGGTTAATTAGATTAGTTACCGAAGGAACCAGGAACTGTTTTACAGTACAGAATTTAAACACACAATTAGTTAGAAATTGTTGGGGGGGTTTTCCCTTCACCGGTCCTGCCAGTTTGGCCATGCAATTGCACTTCAGCTCACAGCAGGCACTTCAGCCGAGGGTCAGCAAGAAAAGTCCATTACTGACAGTATGCCGTTTGTCTTAGTTCTGCGTCGTACTGGAACTGTGTGGCAAGGGGCGGAGTCAGTCACATGCTTAATGTATCCCTGCATGTTTTGGCCAAAGCGGGAGCAATCGCATATGGGACGCCCTTTGGTCCAAAATGTGGCCCTTTTGCAGAATAAGCTCCTGAACTTGGGTTGCTGCATGTCTAGCAAGTACAGTGGATGTAATGAACTTTCCAGGGTTAAATACATTCAAATTGGAATCATGTCACATAACCTTTACCTGTAATCTGTGCACCTTCACCAGGCCGTGGATATTTACCTGTGATCTGTGCACTTTCACCAGGCCGTGGATATTTACCTGTAATCTGTGCACCTTCACCAGGCCGTGGATATTTACCTGTGATCTGTGCACCTTCACCAGGCCGTGGATATTTACCTGTGATCTGTGCACCTTCACCAGGCCGTGGATATTTACCTGTAATCTATGCACCTTCACCAGGCCATGGATATTTACCTGTAATCTGTGCACCTTCACCAGGCCGTGGATATTTACCTGTAATCTGTGCACTTTCACGAGGCCATGCAGCTTTATTGGCTTCTTCTTCTGTGGTTCTCTTGTCCAGGTGCCTGATCAGCTGATTTTGCTTTAGATTTAATATTGTTATACAGTCAGCCGGAAGGACCATGCCTCCTTGCGCACCAGCGACCCCTGCAGGTCAGTCAGGTCACTGAAGCTCAGGTTTCCTTTCCCTCTGATTGAAGCTCTGTGTGAAAAGGAACAGGGCTTTTGACATTCCGTGTGTGTTTGCGTGCAGTGTGTGTGTTCGTGTGTGAGTGTGTTTGTGAGTGTGCGTGTGTGTGTGTGTGTGAATATCAGATGTGTACAATGCATCCTGAGGATAACCTGGCGTGACCGAGTGCCTCATAATGAAATACTCCGCAAGACCAGCTGCATCAGTATGGAGGCTACCGTCAGCCAGCACCAACTTCACTGGCTCGGTCACGTCATCGGGATGCCAAAAGAACGCTTACCACGTGAAGTGCTGTAAGGCCAGGTACATCCTGGCCACCGCTCGGCAGGGGGCCAGAAACAGCGATATAAAGACCAACTGCAAACTGTCGTGAAAAAGTGCGGCCTGAACCCAACCCAGCTGGAGGACACTGGCGGCAGCTCTGCCAGACAACCTAAAGGTGTGTGTGAGTGAGTGTGTGTGTGCACGCGTGTGACTTTGTGTACAGCATGTGTGTGTGTATGTGTGTGTGAGTGTGCGTGTGCATGTGTATGTGTATGTGTTTCTGTGCAGTGTGTGTGTGTGTGTGTGTGTGTGTATGTGTGTGTGAGTGTGCGTGTGCATGTGTATGTGTTTCTGTGCAGTGTGTGTGTGTGTGTGCGTGTGTATGCGTGTGTGAGTGTGTGTGTGTCTGAGGTGGCAACAGGAGAGCATGAACAGAAGGGCACCTTTGGGGGAACAGGAGAGAAACAAGGTGACTACAGAGGGCACCAGTGGGAATGTGTGTTTTCACTGACAGGATGGAGAATTTAAAATTGCTTGGGAGAAAAACCTACCCGTGTCACTTTGGATTTAAGGGATCTTAGAGAGAGAGAGAGAGAGAGAGAGAGAGAGATGGGGAGAGAGAGAGAGAGAGAGAGAGAGAGAGAGAGAGAGAAGCACCGCCTATCTTTGGTATCAAGGGGCTTAAATCGGAGACAGGGAGGGAGAGAGAGAGAGAGAGAGAGAGAGAGAAATAGAGAGATATATCTGCAGAGAGAAGGCATCGGCTCAACACATATACTGTAAAATGCTTTTGGACGCTTGCAGCAGACATACATTCGCATTATTTTCTCGAGCCGAATAAGCATCAGAAGACAGCGGGCGAGGTCAGGTAGGTGAACGGCGCAGCGCGCATTCCTTTTCTCTTCGTTCAGAGCGCAGTTATGTATGCGTTACTGTTCGTGGGCTCCAGCTGCAGAAATTACGCAGAAATCGCAAATTAACGTTAGAACTGTTTATGATGCTATTTATGCCTCATGTCAAGGAGATGGTCCTTGTGCCTGTGTACGTGTGTGCAGACTACTGCATGGGTCCGTTTGTGTGCGTGTGTGTCTGCGCGTGTGTGTGGATGTTATATATCAGATTATATGATATCTTCATTTATTTATAAACACATAACGTGTTTGTGAATTGAAACCGAATGGCTAACGGAGGTATGGCCGGCTGGCATTGTCCAACGTAGATCGATAACGGTGTGTGTGGAGGGGTGGGGGTGGGGTGTGTGTGGGGGGGGGGGGGGGGGTAGCACTACGTAACAACATAGCTGTATATCCACGTCCGTTCTTTATGAATGAAACGAGAAACGTGAGCGGGTCGTCAACAGCTGCCGCGGACCACCGGTGTTAGAATAAATATTTGAAGTATTACATTTTTACTATTTGAAGCAATATATAGCATAATGATATTTTTGTAATATTTTAAGTAGCCTAATATTATTGACTCTTCAAAGACGTGTCGGCATGTTTAACTCCTTGTGTCTCTTATATTATTTCGTATTACATTTATAAATTATCGGTAGTTTCTTTATTTTTTTGACATCATTATTATTTCGTTATGTTTACTGCTGTTGTGTATATCTATCAGGTGGACGAGCAGTGCTCTGTCATCCAATAATTAAATTTAAAATATATATTTTTTTGCGAGCGGATTATTACTGTCGCATAATACGGCGCGTTTTCCAATGGTGAGAGTGAGATTGCGCTATAAACCATTATCAGGCCAGCGTCCAGCATTAGGCTGCGAACAGAGCTTTTTTTCTCATTAAAAAAAGAGCAGACGTGCGTGACTAGGTGTGGACAAGGCGAGACAGAGAACGGCACGGTGTTTCCCCGTCACCGCGCCTGGCGTGCTTTGAATAAAGCGAACGTCGCGGCGGTTCCGGTTTTGGCAGGCGGAGGGGACGGTGCCGCCGTTAATTCCCAGATTAATGAACTCCGAGGCGGGTTTTTAGCAGGGAGGAAGCGTCGTGGTTACCGGCTGATACTATCCGCTTTATCTGAGGGGGTGTCCAAGTCGAAGCAGTCACGATCAGTGAGGAGCGATGATGCGTTAGTCCCCCCTGCCCGTCTCTCTGTTGTATAATCTTCGCCCCCCGTCGTCGTCATATTGGCCCACTAAAACGCAGTTATAATTATTGAGATGATTCATAACGTCACACGTTTATAGATGCATACCTGCGCACACGCCATGTATCAGTCCATGGGATAAATACTTAGACGCGCACACGCATCCATGCGTACAAACATATAAGACTACAGACATAGCCTACATTCATACCGCCGCGCTTACGTAGGTCTACGTCTAACATACCTAATAACTAATATGCAAGTCGCGCTACAGTTTATGTTGTTGCTGCGGTACAATTTGTATGTTGTGCTTGTAGTCAACGATTATTTATTCAGCGTTCAGAGAGGCGCATGTTCATCATGGTAGGCTAAATGACCACTGCAGCTTGAAATGGCAAAATAAACAAACCAGAGAAATTCAGGAGGAGCATTTATTTCGCAGATAGCATGTAAATAATGATATTCATATTTCAGCACAGAGAGATTACTGTGGGGGGTGGGGTTAGGGGGGATTAGGGGGGGATTCCATCATGGTTGGTGACTTTTTTTGGACTCTCCTGCAGTGATGGTGCCTGCGTTTATGTTTCAGTGTGTAAAGCATTTTGTTGCATTTTTAATACTGACTGCGTCATTCCCCTTCCTCCCTCCACCCCTGAGGTTACAGCACGGATCGAGTTTAGGGGAGTTTTACTCTGATAAAGCGCCAGTATTGTGGCCAGGGGCGTGCGTGTGTGTGTGCGTGTGTGAGTGTGTGTGTGCGTGTGTGAGTGTGTGTGTGTGTGTGAGGGTGTGAGTGTGTGTGTGTGCGTGTGTGTGAGTGTGTGTGTGTGCGTGCGTGTGTGAGTGTGTGCGTGTGTGTGAGTGTGTGTGTGTGCGTGTGTGTGTGTGTGTGTGTTTGCTTCCCTTATTAAAGAGAGAGTGAGAATGATGGAGGGAGCGGGGTGGAGCGCAGGAGAGGAGGACGGAGGGAGAGAGTTTTTGGGCACTGAGGACGAATGTGCTCGTGTGTGTCTGTGGAAGCGCTCGGTCAAACGGAGGGGAATGGTGGATAAACGGCGTTTGTGTGAATGTGCTGTGAGGTCAGAGCTCCCTCTGTGTAAGGGCGGGACACTGGCATGGTGCTTGAGTACGGACCAATACTCACACACAGGGCCACAGACACAATATATTTACAGAATAACACTCAGGACTCAGACACAGAGTCTTATACAATCACACACACATGCTTACACTGAAGGACTCAGACACACGCTCTTGCACGCACACATACACAGAATCACATGCTTACACTGACTCATACACACACACACACACACACACTCACACACGCTTACACTGATGGACTCAGACACACACTCTTGCACGAATACATACACAGATTCACATGCTTACACTGGCTCACACACACACACATGCTTACACTGACTTGCACACATGCACACACACACACACATGCTTACACTGACTCGCGCAGACACACACGCACACACACACGCACACATACACACACACACGCACATGCACACACACGCACAAACGCACACGCACAAACACTCCTGTATCCATGCACACTAGCATGTGTTTGAAAGGTTTTGGTTCTCAGTGGTTCTGTGTGATGCTGCATTATGTCATACAGCACAGGAAGGGCAACTGAGATCTAATCAGCTCTGCTAATGGAAAAAGGGCTACATTTGTTATTTTAGCACCCCCAACCCCCCCACTCCCCCAACCCCCCCACCCAGCAGGTCGCTGAAACTGTGGGGTAGGAGGGTAATGGAGTCACAACAGGAAGTAGCCAAGAGCCATTTCCTGTCTCACTGCATCATGCCCCCTCAGCTCCATTTCCGTGGTTACCTGATCTCACCACAGAGAATGGCAACGGCAGCCAGATGGCACAGCCAAGAGCCACCACTCCCACCTTTACCCAATCAGCAGGAGGCTGTCCTACTACTTACCCAATTGGATCAGGAGGCTGTCTGCTACATACCCAATCAGCTGGAGGCTGTCTGCTTCTTACCCAATCACAGCAGGAGGCTCTCTACTACTTACCCAGTCTTAGCAGGAGGCTCTCTGCTACTTAGCCAAGCAGAACAGGAGGCTCTCCTGCTACTTACCCAATCAGAACAGGAGGCTCTCCTGCTACTTAGCCAATCAGAACAGGGGGGCTCTCCTGCTACTTACCCAATCAGAACAGGGGGCTCTCCTGCTACTTAGCCAATCAGAACAGGGGGCTCTCCTGCTACTTACCCAATCAGAGAAGGACACACTGGGGCCTCTGCGGGTCTGTTTACAGGCAGCGGGTCCTGATGCTCTTAACTGCTCCTCAGCCGGACACAGTAGCGGGCGCGGTGCTGGTAGTGTGGAGAGCTCTCTGCTTACAGCACACTTAGAGCTTCAACAGGGCTTTTACCCTGCGAGAGAGAGGGAGAGAGAGAGGGAGAGAGGGAGGGAGGGAGAGAGGGAGGGAGGGAGGGAGGGAGGGAGAGAGACAGAAAGGGAGGGAGGGACAGAGAGAGAGAGAGGAGGAGGGAGAGAGAGGAAGAGAGAGAGGGAGGGGGAGAGAGAATGTTTCATGTTTGTGTTTGTGCCTGTATGTGCCTGTGTGCGTGCCAGTGTGTGTGTGACTGCTAGTCACTTTGTATGTGTGTGTGTGTTTGTGTGTGTGTATGTGCGTGTCCATGCCAGTGTGTTTGTATGAGTGTGTGTGTGTGTGTGCTAAAGGAGGCTAGTGTAATCAGGAGTAATGCTGATTAGGTGCAGAAATAGCCCATGTTGTGTTTTTAAAGCTTTGCTGGTTTTGCCTGTTATTTTTTAGGAAGAGCAGGCCCACACCAGGCTACTGCACTGTGCAGGAGCGCGTCTATATACCTGCAGCTCAGTACACCTGCAGAGCAGGACTCAACCTACATACACTGTTCTGCTACTACAACTACTGCTGCTACTACTACTACTACTACTACTACTATATAGACTTACTCGTCTATCATCTCTCCCCCCCCCCCCCCCCCCAGCTGCAGGTCTGAAGAGCAGAAGGAGGAGGAACAGGAAGCTGCAGATTTCTCCTCCCGCCAGTGTGGGACGGTGTGTGTGAGCGTGTGAGCGTGAGAGAGAGAGGGAGGGAGGGAGAGAGAGAGAGAGAGAGAGAGAGGGAGAGAGAGGGAGAGAGAGAGAGAGGGAGAGAGAGGGAGCAGACGATGCCGGAGCAGAGTAATGATTACCGGGTGGTGGTGTTCGGAGCGGGTGGGGTGGGGAAGAGCTCGCTGGTGCTCCGCTTTGTGAAGGGCACGTTTCGGGACACCTACATCCCCACGGTGGAGGACACGTACCGCCAGGTGATCAGCTGCGACAAGAGCGTGTGCACACTCCAGATCACCGACACCACCGGCAGCCACCAGTTCCCCGCCATGCAGCGCCTGTCCATCTCCAAGGGCCACGCCTTCATCCTGGTCTACTCCATCACCAGCCGCCAGTCCCTGGAGGAGCTCAAGCCCATCTACCAGCAGGTGCTGTCCATCAAGGGCAGCGTGGAGAGCATTCCCATCATGCTCGTGGGCAACAAGAGCGACGAGACGCAGCGGGAGGTGGAGACGCGGGACGGGGAGGCGCAGGCCGCCGCCTGGAAGTGCGCCTTCATGGAGACGTCCGCCAAGATGAACTACAACGTGAAGGAGCTGTTCCAGGAGCTGCTCAACCTGGACAAGAAGCGCAGCATGAGCCTGAACCTGAGCGGAGGCAAGAACAAGCGCACCGACAAGCTCAAGGGCAAGTGCAGCCTGATGTAGGCCCCAGGGGGCGGGGCTAGAGACCCGGAGCGGGGCAGGGACCAGGGGGCGGGGGCCTGAGGGCGGGGCTAGGGGCCAGGGGGTGTGGCTAGGGCTGGAGGGTGGGGCCAGGCCTGGGGGGCAGAGCCAGGGGGCTGGGGGCAGGGCTAGGGACCGGGGGAAGGGTCAAGGCTGGGGGAGTGGCTAGAGACCAGGGGTTGGATTGAAGAAGCTCAACACTCCTAGCTCCACGCCCTCCCGCCCTTCCTCTATCTTTCCTCCAATCATGAAGCTGCCGTGGACGTTGGTGGGGTTGGGACATGAGGCTATGGGGGTGTGTCCCAGGGACGGGCCGAAACTGGAGAAGGCTTGGAGTCCCGTCAGAAGATGTTCATTTCCAGCTGTTATTCACAGACTCTTGGCCCCCAACCCCCCCCCCCCCCCCCCCCTTGTGCTCTGATGGTGAGGCTGGGCACGGACCGCCATGTTTCTCACCCACAAATCTTCCAGCCAATAAGGCCTGGTTTTCACTGTGGGAGGGGTTTGGTGGGTGGTGGGAGGGGAGGAGCCCCCCAACCCTTCCCCCCCACCACCTGTTCCAACATTCAACATGGCACCGTTGTCGTGGAAATGCCGTGATTGGGAGCAGCAGTGTACACCGGTCCTCAGAGTCCGCCCCCCCCCCCCCCCCCCCGCCCCCGCCCCCGTCCTCAGTCCAAGGGCATTTTGAACATCACTGTGTTCCTGCTTTTTATCCCTTGAAGCACTAAATCTGAGGTTTCTTTTCGCCATTAAATGTTTCGCGAGTGCCATTTTCCAAAATACCGTGCGTAGATCCACCTGTCCTGTGAGGATCCACTGACCCAGCGCTCTGGAGGGGCCTGGCTGCCCCATCCCAGCTGTTACCCTGTGAACACAGCCATCCTGGAAAACCCAAACCTCGCTTTAAACCACCCGGAATAAAAACTCACAGATCATTCCTGCCTTTCGAGCAGATTCATCTACGGATAATTTCATCTGCTTTAATTTCATCTGCTTTTCAGAGTCTTCTCCCAGGGTGCAGCTTTGGCGGGGGGGGGGGGGGGAGGGAGAAAGGGGGGGGAGAGAGAGGGAGAGGAGGGAGAGTGGGGAGAGAGATAGATGGAGAGAGAGGGGGAGAGAGGGGGAGAGAGGGAGAAAGAGGGAGAGGGAACGGAGGAGACTGAAGCCTGGTTGAACATGTAAACCTGCTGATATCAGGAAGCTCAGAGGACTTGGCCAAACTGCTTGGGACAGATCGGCCCCGTTTCAGAAACACAGTGGTCAGGGTTTCCCTGTGAGGCCTCACCTCGTCTGATTAGTTCAGTTTTTTCTTGATTCTCTCTTTTTTTTTTTTTTTTTTTTTTTTTTACATTAATGTGTTCTGAAAAGTGCTCCCTTCCCCCTCCCCCCCGCCCCCATCCTGGCTTTAGCAATACATCAATCCTGCACTTTGGGGCTGATTTAAGGGACTTCAAAGAAGGGAAATTTTGTTGCGTAAAGTATCTTTATTTTTACTGATGTATTTAATGCCCCGTGCCATTCTGCACAAGGAAGGATTTCCCCAGATCCATTATTTCTGTCTCTGAATCTTTGGAAAGCTCGCCTTCCGGCTCACCCCAAGCGACCCAGCGGTCTGACAGGGGGAGTGGCCTCCGGCTGGCTCCAATCAGAACTTGGGCCTGGAAAACTGAGCAATGGGCATTCATGGAACAAAGCAGTGTGAGGTCAAAGAAAAGAGCAGCAGTGGCAGCACCTGTTACCCACACTCCCATCCTGGCAGGAAGTGACACACAGGAAGTGGCAGGTTTCGCCCCACACTTAGGACAAAAAATATATATAATATGAGCTTTTAAACGTCATACCAGGTAGATATGTTGCTGTAACCATGGCAACCCGTATCCTTGGCAACCCGCAGTTGCTCCAGGTCTCCCTGCCGATTTCTACTTCCTGATTTAGGAGCGCATGGCACATCAGACATGTGACACGTCTGACATGTGAAGAGTCCCTGAAAAAGGCCTGTGAGAAATGCAGTGGAGTCTCCAAGCACAGCGAGCAACAGGCCGGACGGATTTTGACCACAGGCTAGGAAAAAAAAAAAAAAGAAAAAAGCTTGTAATGGTTCAGCTTTCTGAGCAGGGTATTGTACAGCATTGATCTTAATGACGTGGGTGATTTTGGTCATGTTGGTAAAACTGAATGCTACCTAAGGGAGATCGCTGTAGGGTCATATTCCCTTTCATTTCATATTCATTCAATCTAAAGATTCGCAGAGTAATTCTGAAAAGGGTGACTGGTGACACACGCATGCACATACACGCACATGCACATGCACACACACACACACACGCACACACACAGACACACACACACACACGCATGCACACACACAGGCACACACACGCATGCACACACGCACACACGCACACGCACACACACACGCACACACACACACACACTGTTACCTCCCTCCACCTCAGGTGGGGGCGCTGGCCGTTTGGACACACGCGTTTGTCTCATTGTCCCGACTCCAGGCTGCTTAAAAGGGCACCGCCACAGGTGCTCTCAATTGCCTGTAACAAGACAAACACGCGTCCAACGGGCCAGCGCCCCCACCTGAGGCGGAGGGACATAACAACCATAACACACACACACTCACATACACACAAATATGCACACACACACACACACACACAATGCACACAATGCACACTTACACTCGCATGCAAACCTGGACGAAGACATGAACCAGTTAAAATCCCACCCAAACTGTGCTTCAGAGAACGGAGTCTTAGCAAGGAGAGAATTCCACAATGTCCTTAGCAAGGAGAGAATTCCACAATGTCCTTAGCAAGGAGAGAATTCCACAGTCTCATTCTTTTAAAGAGCCTGGAAAAACATTTGACGATGATGATGATGATGATGATGATGATGGTGATGATGACAATGGTGATGGCGATGATTGCATTTACATTTACATTACATTTACATTTGCATTGCTAAGATAGCAATATGATTATTATTTATTTGCCAGATAGAATGTATTTCCATTGATGTGGAAGTCTCACTGAGATTCTGAATTAGTTTTGGTGAAAGAAACTAATGATAAATTAATTTCATATAATAATTTTGATAGCAGAGAGCCTGGAGAGGAGGTAGCTCTCTGGCGCCCCCTGTCCATGGCCTGACACAGCACAAAATAAAATTTAAAAAACTGCACCTTCATTTAAGACAGCACAGTTCTCACCAACGACCAGACACTAGTGTTCAGATACTTGATGTGTCTGCGTGCGAATCAAAAGGTTGTGGTGTTATTTTAAAAAAAAAAGAAAAACAAGTTTCAAATTAATAGGCAAAACTTGACTTTTAGTTTTTTATTTGAAAGTTAATTTAAAATGCTGTCACTTGGTAATCGGTGGACGCAAAAATGTTACGGAATACAGCCAAAGAAAGGGAAGGGGCTTCTGATGCAAGTGAAAATGGTTCTGCATGAAAAAGCACAATAATCCCAAGTCACTGTTCCCGTCGATCATAACAATAACTGGGCACTTTATGGCTTTGACTGGGACTCAGACATCCGAGTGTGATTATGATTTTCTACATGTGATCATTTGTTTTTCTACATGTTGCAGGTCCCTCACGACAAAAGTAATAATATATATTCCATTCGTTTTTACATATGCATTATTTATGTAAAATAGAGCACAGATTAGATTGCATATGTTTTAATGTAACCTTCCCATATGGGATTCCATTTTAAAAAAAATTTCTCATCAGTTTTTTTTTGTTGTTTTTTCGCACAGTTGTGTGTTTCAGTGGCTTTCCACTAATATTCCACATGAACTTAATATCCTCTCACTGTCTCACTGTCAGACTCACACATACATTCAGCCAGTATATCTCTGACTGCACATTTTTGTTTACTGTGTACATATGGGTGAAACTACTTATTGGTGTTTATTTTTGCTTTAATGACAAATTGTATGGAAAGAAGTCAAATTATGTAAAGTAAATGTGCAAATCTATAGATTGATTGCAGCAATACATTTTTATTCTAGTTATTTTTTTTAATATCTGTTTGCTTATAATATCTTTCATTTTAGGGGGTGTGTAAAAAGTGAAATGTGTTTTGCGAAATAGAAAGTACCACCTAACTCTCAATGTCCAAAAAATCAAGAACAGTTGTTCACCCACAAGAAAATTAGAAAAACCAATGATTGCATGAAACGCAAGCAGTGCAATATTGTAATTGACTTAAACTGAATGTTTTGATGAGGTTTCGTTACGAAATTAGACTTAAATTTTAATTTAAATCTGTTTCATGAAACAAATATTACTGGACAGAAAATTCTGATAAGTGAGCATTGATAACAGGTAGAAGGCAGCGAGCCAATCAGATGGCAGAAAACAGGGAGCCAATCAGATGTAGTGAAGCCTGCTGACAGGTCCCTGAAGTACAGCAGTTTGGTTCTAGAGTTTTCGTGCCTCGTCTGTGATTGGCTGTGCCGGTGGGGTACAGGTCCAGGGGTGTTCCAGCCTTGGCCGTTTTTCCTCTTTTTGAGCATCGCATAGCGAGAGCCTTAGCTCAGCTGGAACCCTGGGACACGTGGTCCAGGTAAACCAGGTGAGACTCCGGCACAATGTTTATTTTTTTGGTACGATTGCTCATTAAACCTGTACCTGCACATATCCTGCACAATGTAAATGATTTTTGCTGGTATATGAAGGCCTGTGATGTGTGGTGAGACGCGTTTGATTTTGAAGGCGCCGGATAGGACATGCTCCTAAACACAGAGAGGGCACCTGCAGCTGTTCCCATGGTGATTTCCTTCAGTTGGAGCGCGTGAGCTAACATAGCGATCGGCTGCTGGGGCTGCTGAACCTCACCGCCCCGCTGCGGGTGCAGTGGTCTTTAGCGCAGTGGCTAACATGGCCGCCCCGCTGCAGGTGCAGTGGTCTTTAGCGCAGTGGCTAACATGGCCGCCCCGCTGCGGGTGCAGTGGTCTTTAGCGCAGTGGCTAACATGGCCGCCCCGCTGCAGGTGCAGTGGTCTTTAGCGCAGTGGCTAACATGGCCGCCCCGCTGCGGGTGCAGTGGTCTTTAGCGCAGTGGCTACATGGCCGCCCGGCTGCGGGTGCAGTGGTCTTTAGCGCAGTGGCTAACATGGCCGCCCGGCTGCGGGTGCAGTGGTCTTTAGCGCAGTGGCTAACATGGCCGCCCGGCTGCGGGTGCAGTGGTCTTTAGCGCAGTGGCTAACATGGCCGCCCCGCTGCGGGTGCAGTGGTCTTTAGCGCAGTGGCTAACATGGCCGCCCGGCTGCGGGTGCAGTGATCTTTAGCGCAGTGGCCGCCCCGCTGCGGGTGCAGTGATCTTTAGCGCAGTGGCCGCCCCGCTGCGGGTGCAGTGGTCTTTAGCGCAGTGGCTAACATGGCCGCCCCGCTGCGGGTGCAGTGGTCTTTAGCGCAGTGGCTAACATGGCCGCCCCGCTGCGGGTGCAGTGATCTTTAGCGCAGTGGCCGCCCCGCTGCAGGTGCAGTGGTCTTTAGCGCAGTGGCTAACATGGCCGCCGGTCGTCCTGGAGGCCTGAGTTTGAGCCTCGTCAGGTCCTCCTTCCTTGCGGTATTCCCAGAATTCCCAGGGCTGTGGAATGAGGGAATTCTGGCCTTACGTCCCAGCAGGAGTACAGCCGCCTGCGATGTTTGGAAATTTAGGAAACCCATATTCCCCAGGCACCCGCCCCCCCCCACCAGGCCCATCACCCCTTTCATAATGGTGCTGTCCAGGTGCGTGCTTACCTGTCCAGGTGCATGCTCACCTGCTCCCTCTCATCTCTCCCTCTGTAAATAGGCCCAGGAGATAGACTGCAGGGTGACTGGAGAGGAAGGTGCTGTGTATGCAAAGACCCTGTTAAAAAAAAATACCATAGAATAACGTATAATATAGCACTGCTTTCACTCTGTCCGTAGGTATTGTCTGTGCTGTCAAGTTAAAGGTGTACTTGTGAACTATATTATATGTATAGGACTGAATTCATGGCTCCCCCCCCGCCCCCACACCCTGCCCCCGGTTCCCCCTCTCCTTACACCGATGGGTACTTTTGGTCACATGGCCATTTTTGGGATTTAATCCTGCTTATTTATTTATTTATTTATTTATTTAAATTTTCTGAAGTGTAATTTCCCCGTCCTGTTTGTGTGTGACTCTTGCTGACGGAGAAGGAGCGCTTCGTTGGACGGAAGGGATTGGAAACGCATCGTTTTCGAAGCTTGTTCCGGAAGCTTCGGTGGCCCAAGGAAAAAGGGGGCGGAAAATCAGATTCTGCTGGACCGGCCAATCATGTGCGGGATGAGAGCTTCACCCCGGAAGTGCAGTGAGGGCTTCAGCGAGCCAATAAAATAAAAACACTTCACACAAACAATCCGTGGAGAAATACAGCTTCGGACTGGAAAAGGCTGTTGGGCGGAGAGGGAAAAGGCTAAATCATATCACCTACTTTGTGTTCATACCTATATATCTATACGTATATTCAGGTTTTATTTTTTTCAGCCAATGGGAAGGGCCGGTCTGGGTAATGTAAATTAACGCAATTCTGTCGTCTGGGATGAGACTGAAACGTCTTCATCCACGAGGACAGCTCAGTTCAGCTTTGTCACTGCACGCCACCCCCCCCCCCTCCCTCGACCTGCCCCCGCCCCACCCCACCCCACCCCTGCTCCACCCCCGCCCCCGCTCTGCCCACGCCCCGCCCCCGCTCCACCCCCACCCCACCCTGCTCCCGCTCCTCTGAGCAGCGGACATCCCTCCTGAAGTTACATTTCTCCAGACGCGGTCCCGCAGCGGGCCGCTTCATGAGGCTCGGCTCTCCCAGACGCGCTCGCTCCATCTCCAGAGCTCCACTCCGCTGTACATAACTGCAGAAAAACAGTCTAATATAACCGTGTTCTTGGGCTGCTGAGGGTCGTTGTTCTCGGTGTAAAGGGACGGGTGAGTGGGGATTTCACATGCAAAGCATTGTGGGATATGTATCTACCTGTGGAGTGCTATAAGGAGGACCCTGGAGACAAACAGCCCAGGCTCTGGGGCTCATCAGCCCGGGGGGGTGTTTAGCTGGATAACGGCGCTGAGTAAAACCCGGAACCCTCCCAAATCTGGAACATGGACTGAAGTAAAAAGCGGCTTTACTCAGCGCAGTTACACTGCAGTGCAGATGCCCTGAGCTCATGCAGCTAAAGGCCAGAGCATTGTGGGCTCCGGGTTAGGCTCTAGTGGTTTTCATACAGCTCATAGAGCCCCAGAGGTTCTGGCTGAAAGGATTGGGTATAGGAGTATGATATACAGTGTGGAGAACAGTGTATAATACCACCCCACAGCCCCCCACCCCCCCTCCCTCTCTCAGATTACCCAGCATGCTCCTTTCAGCACAGAGGCCAGCATGAGAATCAGGACATAAACTGTGCAGCAGCTCTGACTGAAAATTCACCTTCGTTTCGTAAAGAAAAAAAAATGTTATTCTATATCATTTGTTTGGTTTTTTTTGTTTGTTTTAATGTATTTTTTATTTGTTCCAAGAGATGATATGAGCATTTACTTCTAGCAATAGTCTTCCTATTAAAAAGATGTATATAAATATATATGTGCTCAGGCACTCTGGCTAACGGAAACACAGATAGTAATAATAAAAATAATGTCTATTGATTATATAAGGAGTCTGCAAAATTAAATAATACATTTTTTCCTAATAAAAAGAAAAATGCAAAAAAAGTGAATAAAAATCCTTTATGTTTGTGAAAAACACAGTATGCACAGACGCAGGCATGCACACACGTGTGAATGTATGTGACAGGATAGTACACACATACCGGTCATGTATGTATACGACTTATCATCACGCACACACACATGCACACACAGACACACGTATATAAACACTGTGGATTTTCTTGTCACATCTATACCAGCTGAGAGCTCTCCTGCTTGGTCACATCTATACCAGCTGAGAGCTCTCCTGCTTGGTCACATCTATACCAGCTGAGTTCTCTCCTGCTTGGTCACATCTATACCAGCTGAGTTCTCTCCTGCTTGGTCACATCTATACCAGCTGAGTTCTCTCCTGCTTGGTCACATCTATACCAGCTGACAGCTCTCCTGCTTGGTCACATCTATACCAGCTGACAGCTCTCCTGCTTGGTCACATCTATACCAACTGAGAGCTCTCCTGCTTGGTCACATCTATACCAGCTGAGTTCTCTCCTGCTTGGTCACATCTATACCAGCTGAGAGCTCTCCTGCTTGGTCACATCTATACCAGCTGAGTTCTCTCCTGCTTGGTCACATCTATGCCAGCTGAGAGCTCTCCTGCTTGGTCACATCTATACCAGCTGAGAGCTCTCCTGCTTGGTCACATCTATACCAGCTGAGAGCTCTCCTGCTCGGTCACATCTATACCAGCTGAGAGCTCTCCTACTCGGTCACATCTATACCAGCTGAGAGCTCTCCTGCTCGGTCACATCTATACCAGCTGAGAGCTCTCCTGCTCGGTCACATCTATACCAGCTGAGAGCTCTCCTGCTCGGTCACATCTATACCAACTGAGAGCTCTCCTGCTTGGTCACATCTATACCAGCTGAGTTCTCTCCTGCTTGGTCACATCTATACCAGCTGAGAGCTCTCCTGCTTGGTCACATCTATACCAGCTGAGTTCTCTCCTGCTTGGTCACATCTATGCCAGCTGAGTTCTCTCCTGCTTGGTCACATCTATACCAGCTGAGAGCTCTCCTGCTTGGTCACATCTATACCAGCTGAGAGCTCTCCTGCTCGGTCACATCTATACCAGCTGAGAGCTCTCCTACTCGGTCACATCTATACCAGCTGAGAGCTCTCCTGCTCGGTCACATCTATACCAGCTGAGAGCTCTCCTGCTCGGTCACATCTATACCAGCTGAGAGCTCTCCTGCTTGGTCACATCTATACCAGCTGAGAGCTCTCCTGCTTGGTCACATCTATACCAGCTGAGAGCTCTCCTGCTTGGTCCAACGCATCCCACTTAAAATTCTGCAGCCAGCGCAGTTTCCAGGGCAACGCCGTGGCAGGAAGTGCATCACGTCCAGAGATGACGGGCTCAGATGGGTGCACTGAGGTGACCTGTCCTGTTGGTGAAGGGTACGTGACTCTCCAAAACATCCTTACATTATATGACATTACATTACACTGCATTACATTACACTACATGAAATTATGCCATAATACATTTGTGCTCTGTGTGCTGAATGTGATTGCTTATGCCTTGTGGTTAACAGTATTGCTCTGTGTGCTGAATGTGATTGCTTATGCCTTGTGGTTAACAGTATTGCTCTGTGTGCTGAATGTGATTGCTCATGCCTTGTGGTTAACAGTATTGCTCTGTGTGCTGAATGTGATTGCTCATGCCTTGTGGTTAAAGGCACGTTGCTTTGTGTGCTGAATGTGATTGCTCATGCCTTGTGGTTAAAGGCATGTTCCTCTGTGTGCTGAATGTGATTACTCATGCCTTGCGGGTCTCTCTCCTACTGGGGATTACTGTATCTCTCCAGCAGGAATAAGCATCACACCAGCAACCAGGGAAGGAACTACAGCCCTAGATACAAAACACTAACGATACCACTTGCTCTCTCCTTCCCTCCCTCCCTCTCTCCCTCTCTCTCTCACTCTCTCACAACCACCTTCTCTCTCATTCCCTCACTACCACCCTCTCTACCGTTTTCTCTCTCCCTCTATGTCTTCCCTCTTTCTCTCGTTGTCTCCCTTTTTACTTTACCATCTCCTATGCTCTCTCTCTCTCTCTCCCCCTCGCTCTCATTGTATTCTCCTCTCTATTCCTTATCCCCAGTGATGTTTCGGCAGCTGGAAGCTCTGGAGAAATCCATCTCACCCTGACGCCACAGTCACTTCAGAGGGGTTTGGATACCAAAACAGTTCCACTGCTGAGAGCCCCCCCCCCGCATCCCCCCCCCCCCCCCCAGTGGATGTAATTAACTGGAAGACTCTTTGATTTGCTCTGTTGCTCTCCTGTAAGCTCCCCCCCCACCAGCTGCCATGACAGACCACACAGCTCTGGGGGGGCGGGGGGGAGTGAGGGTGGGGGGGGGCTTCTCTCTGACACACGAGGGCGTGCACAAGGACAGGTGTCGCACGACTACACAACCGTCGTCTGAGCCACAACGACAAACGACCAGAGGAGAGGAGCGGCCCTTCAGCAATGTAGTGAACCGGCACACTTATACAGAGAGGCCTTGGACTGCAGCAAGTCCTTGAGCGTGTGTGTGTGTGTGTGTGTGTGTGTGTGTGTGTCTGTGTGTGTGTGCGTGTGTGTATGTGTGTGTGAGCGTGTGTCTTAGCTCTTTAATTAATCAGCTTACGTGCAGACTTGAGAGACGATTGCTGCTCAAAACTGATTGATTGTCCGGCTTACCCAGCAGCCCCCCCCCCCCACCCTGCCGCCCCCAGCCCCCCCCCCCAAACAGGCACTCGCTGCTACGCGGGAACGGCACTTCAAAGGCACAGCCATCAGCATCGCTGCACTCACGGGAAAATCAGGCCAATGCTGCAGAAGCTATAAATATCCGACCGCTGCGGAACGAATCGAGGAGGGGGAGCGTGCACGTGAGCGCCCGGAAGCGTGGGGGGGGGGGGGGGGGAGCGTGCACGTGAGCGCCTGGAAGCGTGGGGGGGGGGGGGGGGCGTGCACGTGAGCGCCTGGAAGCGTGGGGGGGGGGGCCGCAAAGACGCCGGGCCAGGGCGAGCAGAACGATGTGACTTTTTAAAACTCTTCCTGTGTTTTGTCAAAGGGTCAAAGGTCAAGCCCGTCAGCTGTCAGTCACTCGGCCATGGTCAGTATGCAGCCCTGATGTGTTTCAGTGCAGTATTAGCACACGCTATAGGGGAGAGAGAGAGAGAGAGAACAAACTCTCTCCTGTCAGATTATAGCTCTCTGGGTGACATGGCTCTGAAATGTTGTATAAATATGCGCTTTCTCCAGTTTACCGTACAGTCTGACGGTCACAGAAACTCGGTTTAAATTCTCTTAGCTCCAGCGAGGTTACAGGAAGCCCTGCATTGATGTGGAGTTTTGTGTTCATGTATCCACTCTGGAAAGCAGGCTGTTGATCTGTCTGTCTGTGTTATGGCACGGGCGGGCCTGAAGCCATGCCAGCCTTTCTATTTTAATTTAAAAGTCCAAATTGGTGGTCCCTTTTCCCTTCAGGCAAGGACACGTCTTGGCCTACTTCTAGGTCACTGGGTGCTCAGAAAACAGGACTCTCAATGCCGTTGTTTGTTTTTGTTGTTTTATGTGTATTGTTTTGTGTAATTTTTGCTTTTTCCAAATCTGATTGGCTATACAACAACAGCAACGCCTTCAAATGCTGGTTTAGTCAACATCCAGAAAGTGATCTGCAAGGAAATCAACAAACCATGAGTGGCTGTTCAGGGATTCTTGTGAGTAAATCCATTCATTCGTTCATTTCTTTATTTATGATTAAATTATATTTTTACGCAGAAGTTATCCACTGCGACGTTTTTTTTTCAACAGAGGTTAGTGAGCTCCGTTTATTTCCCTTCTCTCCCGTTTTACGTGACTGGATGCAGCTCTAAGCTCTGACGCCTTTTCACGGGTTCTATAATAGCGCCTCTAGCGATCAATACCCGTCATTGCACAGCAGTATTTGACATGTTTCGGTGGCCTCTCATGTTCCGAATGAGTTTATTGCCTCAGACACCGGCAAACTGTGGCTTAGAGGCAATAGAAACCAAATAGAATTCCGATCATAAAATTTATTCAAAAACCAATAAGGAAAAAGAAAAAAGTCCACCCGTCTAGAGCGTGAGGGTATCGGATTCAACCGGTTGGGACACTGGTTTGTTTCTGATGTTTAATAAGGGCCTGCTTGTTAGGCTGCAATGGACCCAGTCCTCTTTTCCTTTTGCAGTTCTGTGTTTCCAACTTAGAACAGCAAGCTTGCGTCTAAGAGCGCTGTTACAGGTGGCAGAGAGAGAGAGAGGACGGAGTCTGTGCGGACAGAAAATAGGGGGGAGGGGTTACTGGTGAGGGGAGATGGATTGAGAGAGAGAGGGGAGAGAGCGAATCAGCCGGGGAAATGAACCCGTAAACCTGGCCCTTGAACGCGCGCGCTTCACTCAATTCCGAGGTGAGTGGCTTAACAAAACGCGTGTTATTATTTACACATGTTATACGTTTGTGTTGATTCCGTTTTTTTTTTACACTTGTAAATGCAGACGCGGAATGGGGAACAGGCGGGAGTCCTTGTTTAACTACTAACGCGGTCTCTTAATTCGTTGCCGTTTCGTTTTTCTCTGTTTTGCACCACGCGGTGCGGTTGGACAGAGAAGGACTCGTACGTAATGTTACAGCATTTATTAATTTTAGGAGCAATAACATCGAGTAACAAAGACTCAGCCGTCTAATGAACAATAGGGCGAATTACCCAGCCAATAATCCACGGTCAAGGGGCGATTGCGCGCTGGTTTAATGGAAAAACAAAACAAAACACCTGCTTCTCCAATGGCCGTTTCTTTTGAATGTAGCTGCCCAACAGTATACTCTCTGCCCGATGACTGAAGTGGGTTACCGTGCGCGTTGCCTGTGCGGAGGGCAGTATGTCAGCTGATGTTGTGTTTTGGGATAGTGTTTGTGTTCAGTGTGTCACGGGCGGAGCGCGAGAGAGCGAGCTTGCGAAATGCGTGCGCACTGCTCTGTCTGTCTTTCCTAGGAGCTCAGGGTAATGCTATTTTTAAAAACTTAGAAACAGAATACAGGCCTTTCTAAGTGATTATCGGTGAAGGTTTTGCTGAGAAAGATGTATAATCGTTATTTCCCTTTTTTATTCAGTTCCTCGGTAGGTTGTAGAATTTTCAGCGTCTGTAAAGCGAATTTAAGCGTTGCATATTTCAGAAGTATCACTTAAAAGGCGACAATTCACTGCCATGTATCGACCGGATTTATCTGATGTTTAGCATATGTACCATACCATGGGGAAATGCTTTTCGCTCATTTTTGTTTGTTTAGTGGTGGTATTAGCTTTTCTAATCTTTGAGATAATTGCGCAATAATTGTACACAACTTCTTGATAAGGAAAGGGATACCATACGTTGTTTAATGAATTGTTTTGTGCTCAGGGAATTTTTTGCGCATTAAGTGACGATCAACAAGTTAATCTTCCTCTGCAGGTTATGGGACTGGACTCTTAACCCTAGGAGCCCATCTCTGAACATCAGGTCATTCGCAGCATGCTTAGCTGGAGTTTAAGCCTCTAGACCACAGAACTGCATTACAGCCGGATCAGCTCATTCTCATTCCACATCTTTGAGTAGCTGCTCCAGTTGGTGTATGCAGTTCTGTGGTCTAGAGGTTTAAACCTGAGATTTAAACTCCAGCTAAGGACACTGTAGTTGACCTGACATGTTTGGGGTTTATTCTTTTAAAATCACTTTATAACCCAGCAGTAAATTGTTGGCTGTAAATTCAGAAGTGATCTCAACAGGAATGAACTGCATTTAAATTAAACTCCATGCTGAATATTATACTGAGTGTGCCAGGGCCCTGTGTCTGTTTGATTAAAGTTTTCTTTTTTTTTTTTTTTTTTTTTTTTGTGCTGTTGTCGGATAAGCTTTGGTTTCTGCCCTAGAAAGCGCACATGCAGTAGGAGGCATCATGTGGGCGTGGTTTAGGCTGACAGGAACATCCAAGGTCTGTCACTGGAGTAGCAAACTGGGTGCTTTGGGTAACAGCCTGGTTCAGTGGTCCCCAAACCAGTCCTGGGGCCCCTCTGTGCGTGCTGGTCCTGGGGCCCCCCTGTGTGTATGCTGGTCCTGGGGCCCCCCTGTGTGTATGCTGGTCCTGGGGCCCCCCTGTGTGTATGCTGGTCCTGGGGCCCCCTGTGTGTGTGCTGGTCCTGGGGCCCCCTGTGTGTGTGCTGGTCCTGGGGCCCCCTGTGTGTATGCTGGTCCTGGGGCCCCCCTGTGTGCATGCTGGTCCTGGGGCCCCCCTGTGTGTGTGCTGGTCCTGGGGCCCCCTGTGTATGCTGGTCCTGGGGCCCCCCTGTGTATGCTGGTCCTGGGCCCCCCCCGTGTGCATGCTGGTCCTGGGGCCCCCCTGTGTGCATGCTGGTCCTGGGGCCCCCTCTGTGTATGCTGGTCCTGGGGCCCCCCTGTGTGTATGCTGGTCCTGGGGCCCCCTGTGTGTGTGCTGGTCCTGGGGCCCCCTGTGTGTGTGCTGGTCCTGGGGCCCCCTGTGTGTATGCTGGTCCTGGGGCCCCCCTGTGTGCATGCTGGTCCTGGGGCCCCCCTGTGTGTGTGCTGGTCCTGGGGCCCCCTGTGTATGCTGGTCCTGGGGCCCCCCTGTGTATGCTGGTCCTGGGGCCCCCCCGTGTGCATGCTGGTCCTGGGGCCCCCCTGTGTGCATGCTGGTCCTGGGGCCCCCCTGTGTGCATGCTGGTCCTGGGGCCCCCTCTGTGTATGCTGGTCCTGGGGCCCCTGGACCGAGTTTGGGAACCACTGAAGCAGGCTGCAACTATTTGCCGGTGTCTATTTGCCCCCTCTTCCAGTATTTTGAGTGTACACACCTTCAGTTTATATTCTCTCAGCCAGCAGACAGAGCAAAATCCTTTATAACTCCCGCGTATAACTTGCTGTATTTGGGATGTTGATGGGTTACATTACATTCAGTGTGAGAACTATTAATTAAATGTTTTATTTTTTAAATTAAATATATTCATGCCAGGTGTTTAGTGTCTGTTGTAGAAATGAGAAGACCGAACAGTCAGAGCCATTAGAAATTAAATAGGGCTTTTGTTTGGGGGGGGGGGCGGGGGTTCCTTTATTTGATAGAACAGTGTAGAGAGACAGGAAGAATTAGGAGGAGAGAGAGGGAGAGGGAGAGGGAGAGACGTGTGACAAAGGTCGGCGGTCGGATTCGAACCACAGACTTCACGGCTCGCATTGAGCATGTGGTTAGTGCTCTACGGGCTGCGCCACTAGAGGCCCAAATAGGGCACGTTTTAATGATAAAATAAAAAGGCTTCTTTAAAAACAAAGGTTTAACCAATTCATTTTCTCCTACCGCTCCTCAATCGAAGCCACAGATTGGAGTGGATTTCACTGACCAGACGCCCCCTGGTGGAAGCAACGGCACACATATGGAATACAAAATAATTATGCATTAGATTGGGTAGCAGCTATTTTAATAGTAGAATTTTTAATGACAGAATATGGCTTAATTTGATTACATTAATATTAAACATTGGAACTCGTTTTTTATTTTGCTCGTGTACAAAGCTTCTTCCCGCTTCTTGACCTTTACTTTTCTGTTTATGGTGTCTGTATTTGTTTACCGTATTGTGACCACACGAGGGCGCCGCTGGTTTACGAATGGATTCCTTTTGCTCGCTTTGACGGTTAGGCCTCGTCACGAAACACCGCTGCGGGGATCAGAATGCGCGTGCGCATGACGTCGTGATTCTTCGAAGAACTGTGTCCATAGTAACAGTCCTGGCCCTTTCGGGCTCTAGGAACATTACAATAGTTTGCTTTCTGTATAAAGTAGCATGTATGAATATCATGCATATATAAGAACATAGAGTCATTGTCCTGCATAAAATAATGGTAGGCTGCATATTGACATAAACCCATGATTGAAAGGTTTCATTCCATGACAATGGTTGCTATATAAAATAACATGAAAACAATGTGATTTTTCCACCAATGTCGGGTTTGCGCAGCTTGGTCAGGCGTACAGGGGGTACCTGGGATAAAAGTACCTGCTCCACACTGCTGCCACAATGCTGGGTGTGATTGCACATTTTTTTATAAAAACCAGATATTCCACCCCTGCATTTCTGCCTGCTTCTCTGCTGCATAACAGCCCTAAGCTCTGCAGTGCTATGAACGCTGAGTTTACCGTCTGTTTCGTCTACAGAATCTGCTGTGGATACATTATATTCATTTAGCTGTGTATGATGTCGGCGACACAAAAGTGCGTTCACCAGATCAACGCGAGCAATAGTGCCAGAGCTGGCTAACGGCTGCCCAGACCGGCGAGTAAAGATGTGCCATCACGTAGCGCACTAGCGCCAGTGTAGGCTACTGCACGCCAAGAACCGAAAATGAAAATTCAGAACACACACGGATTACATCCGTAAGGAGGTCTAAGGAGAGCGACGTAAGAGCACCGAAATACAGCCTGGCTCTGCGAACGTCTCCTGAGCGGAGCTGGTCCTGGCGGTGGGGGCGCTGCTGCGTGGGACGGGAGCCGGAATGCCGCCGGAAGAGGTGCGTTGGCAGTCGGCCCCTAATTCTGGCGTCCCTGAGCGCGGTGGGAAGCCTGTTCCCCTGGGGGGGGGGGGGCGCTCTGTTCGTCGCAGGCGGTGGAAGAGCACGGTAGAGTGGTAAAAACGCTCTGAGGCGCTGTGAGGCGCTGTTTACAAGCGGCGGAAACACAGGCTGGAACTGCGTGACCAATCAGGGCAGGAGAGAGGAGCTCTCGCTGCCGGTGTTAGCCAGTAGGCTGCCGGTGTTAGCCAGCGAGCTGCGGGTGTTAGCCAGTGAGCTGCCGGTGTTAGCCAGCCAGTGAGCTGCGGGTGTTAGCCAGTGAGCTGCCGGTGTTAGCCAGTGAGCTGCGGGTGTTAGCCAGCCAGCGAGCTGCGGGTGTTAGCCAGTGAGCTGCCGGTGTTAGCCAGCCAGCGAGCTGCGGGTGTTAGCCAGCCAGCGAGCTGCGGGTGTTAGCCAGTGAGCTGCCGGTGTTAGCCAGTAGGCTGCGGGTGTTAGCCAGCGAGCTGCGGGTGTTAGCCAGTGAGCTGCGGGTGTTAGCCAGCCAGTGAGCTGCCGGTGTTAGCCAGCCAGTGAGCTGCCGGTGTTAGCCAGTGAGCTGCCGGTGTTGGCCAGCCAGTGAGCTGCCGGTGTTAGCCAGTGGGCTGCCGGTGTTGGCCAGCCAGTGAGCTGCGGGTGTTAGCCAGTGAGCTGCCGGTGTTGGCCAGCCAGTGAGCTGCCGGTGTTGGCCAGTAGGCTGCCGGTGTTAGCCAGTGAGCTGCGGGTGTTAGCCAGTGAGCTGCCGGTGTTGGCCAGCCAGTGAGCTGCCGGTGTTGGCCAGTAGGCTGCCGGTGTTAGCCAGCGAGCTGCGGGTGTTAGCCAGTGAGCTGCCGGTGTTGGCCAGTGAGCTGCTGCTGGCCTTCGGGCCCGTTTGACGGGGCTGGCTGCGTGTTTCTGTCGGCCTGCGATGGTCTAGCTCCAGCGTGTGATGCGTCAGACGCAGGAAGGAACTCCTTGTGCTTTGGCGTCGGGGGGTCGGCTGTCATGTGATGCATCTCTGGGGGTTCTGAGGGGAGCGCGGTGTACCTGTGCACCTGAACAGGCCCCCGTGTGTTCTGTTACCCCCCTACACACACGCACCTGCCCCCAGCTTCAGAACAATGCCCCTGACTCAGAGCTGTGGCACTCCTCATCTTTTTATTCAACTCTGTGTGTGCTCTCTTTCTCTCCCTCCCTCTCTCTTTATCTCTCTCTCTATCGCTCTCCTCTTCCTTGCCCCCTCCCTAACTGAAAGAAGGAGCAGATGCAGATTAGCATGTGTGAGAATATGAGGCAGCTCTTGTGGGGGACAGTAGGAGAGTTATGGGTGGGGGAGGGGCGGGTTGCTCAGTCAGGACCGGTGCTGAGCTTTAGCTGTGGGACCCAACTCGTTTACGAAGGCCGAGCTGTTTGTCCTTGTGCTGCTTGCAGGTCCTTGTCATCCTGAGCATGTAGAAAAGCAGTTTACCCAGCATGGTGTGGGTAGGAGTGACTGTGACTCATCTTACTCTCAGACCTGAAGTGTGTGACTTGCCACTTTCCAAAGACAGGCAGCCAGGCAGACAGACAGACAGACAGACAGACAGACAGGCAGACAGACAGGCAGCCAGGCAGGCAGACACACAGACACAGACAGACACAGACAGACACAGACAGACACAGACAGACACAGACAGGCAGGTAGGCAGGCAGACAGTCAGACAGACAGTCAGACAGTCAGACAGACAGACATAGACAGGCAGGCAGACAGACAGACTTATCACTTATCCAAGCTGACTAAACCTGCCAGGTCTCTGGGCTACAGTACCTGTGCTGAATATTCAGCCAGGTACATTGTACCTGATGCACGTTGATTAATTTTCAGACGGGAATGACAGTGGCATCCCTCTCTGTGGATGCACTCAGTTGTTTGTTCCTCTTTATTTTTATTCTTTGAAAGAGGAACCATTGCTTATTTTGATCGATTTGATTTGTTAGCTTTGTTTGTTGTCATGGCAACAGGAAGCCTGTGATGTTGAACAGCCCTGTGGGACCGTTGCTGTGGTGACAACGTTGGTGTGGGTGAGACGGCGGGGGAGCTATTTTAAGCAGCAGCCAGTTTTAGAGGGTCTGAATTAGCCGTTTCTTAAAAAGCTGGTTTGTGAAAAAATTACCCTGAAATGCTTTTTTTTCCCCTCTCTCCTCCCTGACATGCACTCTCACAGTACACACACACACACACGCACATGCTTGCAAACAGACACATGCACACACACACTCTGGATTGTGGTGCAGTGTAGAATAAGTGTCCATCAGCATGAACTCGTTGATTGGCTGATTTCACCTTGCCCTTTGAATTTTGCACCCCCAGGCCGGCACCCCCCCCCCCCCCCCCCCCCCATCCTGTTTGTTCGCTGCAGACGGGTGGGGTTGGAAAGTCTCACTTCAGACATCAACACCCCCCCCCCCCCCCCCCCGACGGCCAGAGAAACCGTGGAAACGTTCCTGTCCCGTGTATTTTGGAGACCTTCCCAAGACAGAACTTACTGGCCCGACAGAGAGCAATTCCCTCCCCGCAGCCACCCCCCCTCCCCCGAAGCCTCCACCCAGAAAACAGCCTGTCCCATGAGTATCTGAGGGGGAGGGGGGATGGGGCGGGGGGGGAGAGGAGGATGCCTGGGTGGAGGGTGGGGGGGGCGGGGGGCAGACTGTGGAAGGCTGAGTGCAGCCTTTCTCTCCACTGACGCATCACTGCAAGCAAAACACTGACTTCTGAAAAACACCTCCACCTCACACTCTACACTTTATATTGTAGCAGTATACCTCACACTGTACATGTACATATTATACTCTAAACCTACACTCTATATCCTACCAGTACACCTCACACTGTACATGTACATATTATACTCTACACCTACACTCTATATCCTACCAGTACACCTCACACTGTACATGTACATATTATACTCTACACCTACACTCTATATCCTACCAGTACACCTCATACTGTACATGTACGCATTACACTCTACACCTACACTTTAAACCCTACCAGTACACCACGTACTGTACATGAGCATACTACCCTCTACACCTACACTTTGTGCGGTAGTCACTGAGTGCTGTCACTGAGAGTGCAGTGTGGGAGTCTGCCACACGGGGGCAGCAGAGTGCTGCTCAGTGAGACCAGACAGCCTCAGACTGACAGAGATTCCTGTGCTGTTGCATCAGAACTGTGACTCACCCACTGTATCTTACAGGAAAACCCCCTCCTGCTCCAGACAACAGGACACAGACAGACCTGTCCCTCTGTCTGTCTGACCATCTGTCTGATCGTCTGTCTGTCCCTCTGACCATCTGTCTGATCGTCTGTCTGTCCCTCTGACCATCTGTCTGATCGTCTGTCTGTCCCTCTGTTTGACCGTCTGTCTGACTGTCTGTCTGTCTGTCTGTCTGACCTTCTGTCTGATCGTCTGACCATCTTTCTGACTTTCTGTCCTTCTGACCGTCTCTTCCTTCTGCCAGTCTGTTCATTTGACCAACTCTCTGTCTGTGCTTGTTTGGGGCTGGACCAGACCCCCCTCCTCCCCAGATCCCCCCCCCCTCCCCCGTCCTGCAGGGGAAAGCTGGGATTTGGGAGTTCCCGTTGTGAGATGATGTTTATCAGCCTTCGTCAGCTCAGACTAAACAAGGAGAAACGGTCAGAAACAGCACAGCAGGGATGGGAGGGGAGAGCAGGCAGAAGCAAACGGTCAGAAACAGCACAGCAGGGATGGGAGGGGAGAGCAGGCAGAAGCAAACGCTCAGGAGCACGCCGGTCTGTAGACAGAAGCAAACGCTCAGGAGCACGCCGGTCTGTAGGCAGAAGCAAACGCTCAGGAGCATGCCGGTCTGCAGTTAAACATGATGATATTATACTGAGCATCAGCGCTGGACTCGTAACGGTGATGCAGCGCTTAGATCATCAGTAATGAGCCTGGCTCTGGAGTCCTGTCGCGCGCTGTTAGCCAGTTCACTCACAGATGAGCACATTATTAGAGACGCTCGGGGTCTCTGTGTTCCTGGTGCCCTGGGAAGCCCATGAGTGGCACTGTGAGCCTGGAGCATCTGGCTGTCCCTCTGACCGGCTGCCTTACTGTGCACTCATCTTTTCCACGCTAAAACCTTTTTTTTTTTTTTTTTTTTTTGTTCTGGCTGGATTCAGACATTTCAGACAGAGCAGCCCCCCCTCTCTGGCTCTCTCTCTCCCTCTCTCTCTCTCTCCCTCTCACTCTCTCTTTATTTCTCTCTCCTGTGTGTGTGTGTGTGTGTGTGTGTGTGTATATAAAGATCTTGTATATCTTAGGGTTTCCATTGGCATTACAGTGGTTTGCATTTGTCTTTTCACATTATGTTTAAAAGTCTGTAATTGCTTGCTAAAACCACCTAGCCTTGGGCAGCTAAAGAGCCTGTTGTGTTATATCCTCAAAAGGTCATCAGATCCTACACACCTACCTGACCCCCCCCCCCCCCCCCCCCTCTTCCGCATGCCTGCACTTCCAGGTCATGTCTCCTGTCTGTTCTGCCCCCTGGTGGTGGTGTCAGCTTCCCACTGCAGTCAGAACAGCAGAAACCCTGCCCATCCTCTGACACAGCCTGACGACTCACCTATTCAGGCTGCACCATAGCTCCCCTAACCCCCTCTAGATGGCCTTTCTTTGGATTTCCCATGTGGGATAATGTTATAGGTAAAACTGTGTAAAGATAGCGTAGCTGTCTAGTGGTGATTTCTTTTGTTACAATACAAATTGTTGTTTGTTCGGTTAACATTACACTTGAGGCCTGATTTGCTTTTCACTTAGACCTTTAGCATGTGCAAAACATTTTAGCACAAACAAAACTAATAACGTGACCACTGATTGGTGCAAAACAAGTACCACAACCAATCATTGGTCATTTTATTGGTTTTGTGTGTGCTAAAAGGCTTTGCACATGGTAAAGGTCTTGGCAAATCAGGCACTTAGTGATTATAGTTGGGCCTCAGTGTCTTCTCGGTGATATTTCACTGTTGTTTTCCTGACAGTAACACTGATGTTCTCCACTTGTGTAGGTGGGTAAGAGTGCTTATTAAGTGATTGTAATGTATTGGAATGCCATGTAATTCCATATTTGAACATGTTTCAGACTGCAAGGGGTGAGGTCACGGTGAATGCATCGCTCCATAAATTAATTCTGCGTGTTGGTAAAATTTTCGGAGTTGATGCTGTGAGGAATGCAGGTGACCTGTTCGCCCACCAGCTGAGGTGTGGGAGCAGAAAACAACATTCCGGCTAATTCCCGGATCCTGGCAAATTTAAACAGGAATGCTCACATACCTGTCGTGCCTTTAGAGAACTAAAACCCCCGTCCCGCAGGTGAATCGGAATACCTGAGATGATTTGCGCGTGACTCCCTGCTTGCTGAAGAGGTGGCGGAATTCCGGGGGAGATTTTATAAAAGAGAAAGGAATTTTTCCGGAATGCCGGGGCGATTCCTGCAGCCCGTTTAAACGAGTCCAACCCCAGCACTGGGAATTCCGCCAGGGCTGGTGAAAACCGACTGGAATCATGAGGCTATGATTCATAATTCTTGTGTCGCTTGTTTTTCTCTCCTGGATGGGTTCATGCCTGCCATGCTATGAGCTGAGCCCACAGTCTTCGTGTATAACAGTGCTTCACAATGGATGTTCTTGGAAATTTCACATTGCATATTTTATTATATACTTAGAATTATCATGTTATGAGTTTTTGGAAAACCCGAAGGTGACTCCCTGATCCATATGCTTAGGTTTGCAGGACAGGGAGACGTGTCACCCACAATATTTTCATATGAACTGGTCCCTAGATTTTCGTGCATGAGACTCGGTGGTCCGGCGCTGCAGGGTGTCTTGGCTAGGGCAGCTGTACCTGCGATGGAGGGTGTCTTGGCTAGGGCAGCTGTACGTGTGATGGAGGGTGTCTTGGCTAGGGCAGCTGTACGTGCGATGGAGGGTGTTTGTGATGGAGGGCGTCTGTGATGGAGGGTGTTTATGATGGAGGGTGTCTTGGCTAGGGCAGCTGTATGTGCGATGGAGGGTGTCTTGGCTAGGGCAGCTGTATGTGCGATGGAGGGTGTCTTGGCTAGGGCAGCTGTATGTGTGATGGAGGGTGTCTTGGCTAGGGCAGCTGTACGTGTGATGGAGGGTGTCTTGGCTAGGGCAGCTGTACGTGCGATGGAGGGCGTTTGTGATGGAGGGCGTTTGTGATGGAGGGTGTTTGTGATGGAGGGTGTTTGTGATGGAGGGTGTTTGTGATGGAGGGCGTCTCTGACGTCCTGTGAGCTTTACAGCAGGTTTGTATCAGCCCCGAGAAGCGGCTGCTGGGTATTTAATTCTGTTACTGTTCTGTGGTTCATATTGGTCCCATTTTTGGGTTCTTGTATCTGAATGTGTGTGTGGGGGGGGGGGGAGGTGGGAGGGTACATTTCTATGTGAGTGCATGTGCGCGTATGGATGTGTATGCATGTTTGTCAGTGTGTTCACTGGAGTGTGCATGTATGTGTGTGTGCGTGTATGTTAGTGTGCGTGAGAGTGAGTGCATGTATGTGTGTGTGCATGTATGTTACTGTGTGTGTAAGAGTGTGTGCATGCACCTGTCTTTGTGTATTTGCTTGGAACACCGTGTACCTTAGAGCAGCCTCGGGCCTCTCCCTCTCTCTCTCTCTCTCTGTCTCTCTCCCCCCCTCTCCCCCCCTCTCCCCCCCTCTCCCTCTCCCTCTCCCTCTCTCCCTCTCTCTCGCTCTTTCTCTTTCTCGCTCTTTCCTCTCACGCTATGTCTCGTTCTTTCTCTCTTGCTCTCTCTCTCTCTGGCTGCTTGTTTTGATAGTTTGGTTCACTCAGTTGTGAAGCAGTGCTGAGCTGCAGGTGGTTTGTGCTCATCTCAGTGCCCAAGCTGTTTGAACCCTGGTTAGCGAGGGGGGGCTCTCTGCTGGGTCTGCAGGGCCCTGAATGACCACCTGATTTGTTTTCTGCAGTTTAGCATGAACTTTGCTATGCCTGCTGCAGGCTTGCATGCATTATTATGGGTATCCCCTTGTGCTTTTTATACGTTTTTTTTTTTTTTTGCATAATTCTGCATGCTGAAATTCAACAGCAATATTTACTTGCAAAGCTTAACCTTTCTGAATAGAGTTTTCGTGCCTGGAGTTAAGCAGCAACTGCGTTCCTGAGATCTGGGGGGTTTTTTTTGATGGCCTTTTTCTCTGCCTTTTTTAATTATACTGCCAGGGCCCGGTTCTCACAGTATTTCTCCAGGTGTTCCTGCAACAGTAGACC
>CM077289.1:1907500-1925000 GCA_039654925.1 Anguilla pacifica
GTTCAGGCCAGTTCAGGCCAGTTCAGGTCAGTTCAGGTCAGTTCAGGCCAGTTCAGGCGAGGTCACAGGCAGCTGTTACTGCTCCTGTTGTTCTGGTGAGAGGAATGGGTCAGGTGATGCAGGTCATGTGATGCAGGTCAGGCGATGCAGGTCATGTGATGCAGGTCAGGCGATGCAGGTCAGAAGAAGCCTCTCCACTCAAACGTGCACCCAAGTCCTGTTTTACCTACTCTGCAGAAAAAAGGGTTTTAGCCTTTTAATGAGACTTAAAACCCTTATTTTTTAAATCTCAAGTAGAAGATGTTAGCTTAGTTTAAAGTTACTGTTTTCTTGACAAGTCAAATTTTCTTACCCTGCTATTTTTTTTACCCCTGTTTTTATCTGCTTGACTTGCAAGTTTTGCAGGGCATAAGATTATATGAACAGTCACAAAGAAGAACAGCTTCTAATGCAATGTCAGGACAAGAGGCTTGATCCCTGGGGAGATTATGTTTGTGTGTGGTGGTGGGGGGGGGGGGGGACCTCTGAAGGCCATGTTCACCCCCCCCCCCTCCTCATAGCGATTTATTTTGGGGGAGTGGGCTTGTGCGGCCTGTGGTTGTGTTGCTGTAGAAGCTGATGCAGACCCTTAAGATCGGCTGGTGGAGTAAGACCCACTCCTGCGCTCAGAGACATCTGTTTATTACATGCATTTCATGCATTATTTATCACACATCCAGCAGGGTATTTTACTGAAGCAGGGCTAAGTGAGGTTAAGTACCTTGCTCCAGGTACTGTACTCCCTGGGATTTGAACTCTGTAACCTTTTGGTTACAAACCCCAGTTCCTTCCCCCCTCTGCCATGCTGCCCCCAGAGGCTGAGCTACACACTTGGCTGCCGCCGTTCTGGGCTTGCTACGGTAATTAAGACCTCACCCTGTTACTGGGCCTGACAGGCCACTCTTACCTGTCTGTTTTCCTCTTAAACATGTCTGTCTGTTTTCCTGGAACACTTTCGAGTTGTGCTTCCGCACGCTGCTGCTTTCTGATTGGCCGATCCATGAATCCAACTGCACTAGCTGACTGGCGTGATTGGTTTGAGTGCTTTTAAGTCTCCTGTGCTGGCAAGATTGTTCTTTCTTTCTTGCCGACATTCTTGCTCTCTCTCTCTCCCTCACTTTCTCGTTCTCTCTTTCTTTCTGCCTCTCCCTACTTCTGAAAAACAGAAGGAACTCTTTGTATTTCTATGGTCTGGTTAAAAAAAATGTGGCTCTGCCTCGATGTTCTGTAGTTTGCAGTGTGAGAACACTGAGTTCCTCCTGGAATCTCTTCCTCTCCCTCCTCCTCCCCCTCCCGCCCCCTCCCTTGCCCCCCACCCCCCCTCCCTCTCAGAAATAAAGGTGCAGTGGGGGAACATATTTGTTCTTTCAGGAATAAATTCCCCAAATTTACACTTTACTGAAATTGCAATAATGTTCTATTTGGGGACTAAGACGTACCTGTTACAAGCAACAACAACAAAAAAAAAGGTGAATTATGCATTGCTGGCTGGGGTGCAATTTTGTGTACCTGTGGGGCACCACCCCAATGACAAGTGTTTGTACCTTTTTAGGCACTTTTTCTTGCACCTTTTTTTCAGAGAGGGTTCAGTTACCCTGGCAGGAACAGCCCTTCACTAGGACAGCATGTTCTCTAACCTCGTGCTGTGCAGTCACTTGCAGAGTGTGTGTGTGTGTGTGTGTGTGTGTGTGTGTGCGTGTGTGTGTTTGTGTTTATGGTAGCCAGGATGTTCTTGGCTATTTCTTAATGTTCCAAAACACATTCTAGGTCAAAATGATTTAACATAAAATTACCATTAGATGGTATTCCCCCCTCCTTTTAAAAATACAGATTTAATTCTCTGTTTTGTTGTTGCTTTTTATTGACTTGTGCAAAAAAACATATATGTGTGTGTGTCCATGCATGTGCGTTAGTGTGTGCCTACATGTGTGCATGCATATGTCTGCCTGTGCATGTGTGCATGCCTGCTTGTGTGTGTGTGTGTACATGCATGCATGCATGTATGAGTGTGTCCATGCATGTGCATGAGCGCATGCCTACATGTTTGTATGTATATTTGTGCATTGTGCGTTGTGCTTGTGTATGCGTGTGCACGTGTATACAGTGTGGTATACTTCACTAACACTACTCAAGAGAGTCGCTGGAGGAGGCTTGCAGAGCAAAACAAGTTTATAATGTCATGGCAACGGTATGTGAAAATGGCTTTGGACTGCGTCGGCATGTGCCGTTCTGTTCTGAGTGGAGTTTGGCGGCGCGCCCGAGGAGTCCAAACGCGCGAGCGAGTTCCAGAACAGTCTTGGCCCCATGCCCGCCTGTGACGTCACTCCCGCGGGAAAAATCTGCCAGAAACGGCTGTAGCGTCCCTGCTGCCGCTTTTTAAAAAAAACGTTTTTAAAAAAAATTAAATTAAAAAAAATCCAACCGCCAAACGGTCATTATTTCACATCACCGTCTCAAAATAGATTCACACGTGTGTTAGTCACGTATATTTCTATTTTTTATTTTTTAAATTTCTGCCGTTTCTGCGTGAATTCTCTGAATCACACCCCCATAAAGGTAGCCAACTCTTTGATGAACCACACCTTTTATAGAGACAGACGATAGCTTCCGCCTTTTTATCTTTAGCGTGGCTCGAAAATAGCGCCTGTGATTCACTGATCTGAATCTTCAGTCACATATCTGATGACTGCTGGGACGGTAGTTGGCAGGGAAGCGAGACACGCGTCTCGCGCAGTCGCACATCACTGGGGCCGCGCGCTATAATGCCCTACTGAAACTGCCGTGGGTTACCCGGAGTTCTGAAAAAAAGTGTCCGCTTCGTTGATTTAGCGGATCATTTGCAAAACACAAAAAAAGCGAATTATGTAAATAAAACTTAAAGGCTACTTTAAAACCTTATGCAAATTTTTTTTGGCCGTTTGAAACTGACCATATGGCTATGATCGCTGCTTTGGGAATGTCGATCGGCAGGTCTGTCACTGTTGCGTCACGTGTCACTCCAGGGGACGCACTCACATTCTCTTAAGTTGGAACTGCTTAAGTGCATCTATTAATGAATGTAACATTATTTAGCTTAATTAAGTAACGGGAATCTATAATAAGGGAATCTAAATGGGATTTTTAATGCGCTAAGTCAGACCTGCAGTTAGGATTGGCTGTTCTAAACATTATTATGATGATGATGATGATGATGATGATGATAATAATAATAATAATAATATTGTTGTGTCCTGTCCCCACCCCCCTCTCTGAATCAGTGATTTTATCTGCCAGACTGTTTGGTCCATAATCAGCAGAATGCAGCTGCTCCCTGCTCACTCATCAACGCAGAACCGCGGAAGAGATCAAGCCCCCGTCCAGAATAAACAGGCAGTTACATCAGGCAGCCATCTGTTTGCCGAGAGCGTTCAGCCAGGCCGTTTGTCTCTCAGATGTGTGTGCCACAGCTCACGATGCGTCCCTTTCATCTCTCCACTTCCTGCAGCCCCTGCTTCGCTCGCGGCGACGGGGGGGCCGCCGCTGATCCTGTCCTCAGCCCCGCCGCTGATCCTGTCCTCAGCCCCGCCGCTGATCCTGTCCTCAGCGCCGCCGCTGATCCTGTCCTCAGCCCCGCCGCTGATCCTGTCCTCAGCCCCGCCGCTGATCCTGTCCCCAGCCCCGCCGCTGATCCTGTCCTCAGCCCCGCCGCTGATCCTGTCCTCAGCCCCGCCGCTGATCCTGTCCTCAGCGCCGCCGCTGATCCTGTCCTCAGCGCCGCCTCTGATCCTGTCCTCAGTGTGTGTGCATGTGCTTGTGCGCGTGTGTGTGGGGGGGAGAGAGAGAGAGAGACAGACACCCCTGTTTGTCATGCGCTGGTGCTCATGCTGTCATGTTGTAAGCCATTGTTGCTAAGTAGCGGGAGGAAGGAATCACAGAAAGGTGCAGGTGGCGGTGAGGTGGGGGGGTGGGGGTGGGGGGGGGGGGTGTATTCCCGCCAGCTCAGAGCGGCAAAGCGCTGCCCTGTCACATACCCCCCTCCTCCCCCTCCTCCTCTCCTCCTCCCGCCCTCTCCCACGCCATCTGTCCCTCTCCCTCCATTATTTCCCTCTCTCGCTCTCTCTCTCTCTCACTCTCTTTCTCGCTGTCTCTCCCTCAATTCAAATTCAAATGGAGGTAAATTCAAATACAAATTCTACAAGCAATTTCAGTACATTTGCTTGTAGAATTGACTGAATTGAAGGGGACTTTGTCTCAATCCTGCTGTGCTCACCTGTCCTAACTGGCATACTCCCCTCACCTGTTACAACCATAAATGTACTGACCTGTAATGACTGTGACTGCTCAGCTGTAATAACTGTGACTCTGCTCAGCTGTAATGACTGTGACTGCTCAGCTGTAATGACTGTGACTATGCTCACCTGTAATGACCGTGACTCTGCTCAGCTGTAATGACTGTGACTATGCTCACCTGTAATGACTGTGACTCTGCTCAGCTGCAATGACTGTGACTCTGCTCAGCTTTAATAACTGACTGCTCAGCTGTAATGACTGTGACTGTTCAGCTGTAATGACTGTGACTCTGCTCAGCTGTAATGACTGTGACTCTGCTCAGCTTTAATAACTGACTGCTCAGCTGTAATGACTGTGACTGTTCAGCTGTAATGACTGTGACTCTGCTCAGCTGTAATGACTGACTCTGCTCAGCTGTAATGACTGTGACTCTGCTCAGCTGTAATGACTGTGACTCTGCTCAGCTTTAATAACTGACTGCTCAGCTGTAATGACTGTGACTCTGCTCAGCTGTAATGACTGACTCTGCTCAGCTGTAATGACTGTGGCTCTGCTCAGCTCCATGTTATAGAAGCATTTTCATAGCTTTGAGTTTCAGGAAATAAATCCCTTTAAATGAAAGGTTTTTCTGAGAACATAAGGCCTAATCGCCACACCCCTCCCCCCACCCCCCCACCCCCCAATCAGTCATGTTTTCTCTGGAGACGATCAGAGGAGGGAGTAACCTGCCCCCCCCCCCCCCATGAGGAACAGAGCGTTCCCGTTCCCATGGTGACCCCTCTCCCTCTCAGAGAGCCTTCACCATCTCATTTCCTCTCAGTGAAAATAATGGTTTCTGCAGATTTCTGCTGTTAATCTATTATGACTCCATGAGACCACTAATGCCCCCCCCCCCCAACTGCAAGCCAGACACTCTGTACAGTCACCTCCCCCCCCATCCCATCATCTCTATTTAGCCTTTATTTCAGCAGGACACTAATAACTGAGATTAATATCAGCACAACAGTAACCACAGAGGGAAACAGATAAAACACAAAGATAAAAATCAAGACTTAAGAACACTGAGTTTTGCTGGAAGAAATATGCACATTTCTCTGGTACATCGTTTTGAATCCTCTTTCTGAAAGAGGACTATCAATCTGTTTCTCTTCGCTGAGTTCTGACTCCAGCAAGCGTTGTGACTAAATGCTGTTTTTGCAAATTCAGAAAAAGGATGAAGTCCTTTAAAAAGTGCAATAGATTTGTAATTCATATTATGAATGCCACTGTTTCCTGTGCTATCAGGATGTGCAGAAGGTCACATGACTCCTCAGAGGATTGAACACTTCCCACGCTCATGCACTTGGTGTTCCAGCTACAGTCAGTGTGGCTGTGAGTTTCTCAGAGCTTCCTATAGGGTCCGTGGAGCTGAGTGAGCTTCCTGTAGGGTCCGTAGAGCTGAGTGAGCTTCCTGTAGGGTCCATAGACCTGCGTGAGCTTCCTGTAGGGTCCGTAGAGCTGAGTGAGCTTCCTGTAGGGTCCGTAGAGCTGAGTGAGCTTCCTGTACGGTACACAGAGCTGAGTGAGCTTCCTGTAGGGTCCATAGACCTGAGTGAGCTTCCTGTAGGGTGCCTAGAGCGGAGTGAGCTGCCTGTAGGGTCCATAGACCTGCGTGAGCTTCCTGTAGGGTCCGTAGAGCTGAGTGAGCTTCCTGTAGGGTCCGTAGAGCTGAGTGAGCTTCCTGTACGGTACACAGAGCTGAGTGAGCTTCCTGTAGGGTCCATAGACCTGAGTGAGCTTCCTGTAGGGTGCACAGAGCTGAGTGAGCTTCCTGTAGGGTCCATAGACCTGAGTGAGCTTCCTGTAGGGTCCATAGACCTGAGTGAGCTTCCTGTACGGTACACAGAGCTGAGTGAGCTTCCTGTAGGGTCCATAGACCTGAGTGAGCTTCCTGTAGAGCTCATGGAATGTGCTAACTGCAGGGTTCGCAGAGCTGAGTCCTATACTGTGTGTACCAGGACAGCCTGTCCCAGCCAGTGAAGCCAGTCCGGCAGCCCAGGAGACTGACCCAGCTCTGACCCAGCGTCCTCTCTGACCCAGCTTCCTCTCAGCCTGTCCTGACCTCCCCTTCATTACCCTGCTGTCGCCTGTGTTACCCTACTGTCCCCATTGCCCTCTCTTCTGTTCTCTCTCTCTCCCCTCTCTCCTGTTCCCTCTCTCTCTCCTGTTCTCTCTCTGTCCCTCTCTCCTGTTCTCTCTCTCTTTCTCTCCTGTTCTCTCTCTCTCCCTCTTTCTCCCCTCTCTCCTGTTCTCTCTCTCTCTCCCCTGTTCTCTCTCTGGGGCTCTGAGGACAGGGTCAGATAGAGTCTCCCTTGAGTTCAGTGGGGTGAGGGGTGGGGGTGGGGGTGAGGGGTGAGGGGTAGGGGTGGGGGGGGGGGGGGTTCAGAGTCAGTTGCACTGGTGAGGGAGTTCATTCAGCAGCTCCAAAACCTGGTCTATGTGTGTGTGTGTGTGTGTGTGTGTGTGTGTGTGTGTGTGCGTGCCTGCCTGCCTGTGCTTGTGTGTGTGTGTGTGTGTGTGTGTGTGCGTGCCTGTGCTTGTGTGTGTGTGTGTGTGTGCCTGTGCTTGTGTGTGTGTGTGCACATGGGTGCATGTGTGTGTGTGTGTGTGTGTGTGGGCATGTGTGCGTGTGTGCGTGCGTGCATCTGGACGTGTGTGTGTGTGTTTATGTGTGTGTTTGTGTGTGCGCGTGTGTCTGCATGTGTGTGTGTATGCGGGTACGTGTGTGTGTGAGTGCATGTCTGTGTGTCTGCATGTGTGTGTGTGTTGTGGCCTCTCTCAGCCCGCGGGGGGTGTGGTTTGAGTGGCGGAAACCCAGAATAACCAGATCAGTGAGACGGAGGTGGTGGTTAACAAAAAACAGTTCCTTTAATTGTCGTAATGAGTGGGGGCAGGGGTAGGGGGAGCCAAAACCAAATAAAACTTCTTCCCGGTCGGGGTATCTGCGCTCCACTCCAAGCCTTCACACGTCTTCCTGGAGAGAAAAACGAAACACATAAGTCAGGGGGGGGGGACAGGGCGTGGCCCGTCAGGTCTGGGTCTGGTTCCTTCCTCCGGGCGTCGGCTGGGACCCTCCAGTCCACAGAGGGGTGTGGTCGAGAAGGCCTCCCTCCCCAGTGCGGTAGCGCTCCAGCTTTCCCCCAGCTCCAGGTCTGAGTGGTCTCGGTCGTCGCCCCCTCCGGTCACACGGTCCACTTGGAGCACGGGTATTCTGTCCCCGTTACACTTCTCAGTCGGTCACACGGTTTCTCGGTACTGTGCGTGCTGGCCCACGGCCACTTACGGTCTCTGGTTCCGGGGTGGAGAGTCCTCGTGTAGCTCCCAAGAAAGCCTCAGCAACTCTCCCATTCCTCAGATTGTGCGGGTCTATAAGCCTCCCGGCTCATCAGGGTAGGCAGCTTCAGGTGGGCGCCGGCAGCCAATCTATCAAAGCAGCTGCAGGTGTGCAGCAGAGTGGAAAATTCCACCTACCTTCCCTCTGCTGCAGCCCTGTCCATGGTGCTGCATGGTCTCACCTCATTTGGTCCACCCGGTGCTGTCCAGGGTCCTGAACGTCTCCAGACAGTGGTTTGGTAAGTAATGTCCCCTCACGACTTTTCCCAGCGGCCGCCGGTGTCGATGGGCTCGGCCGTCCTGGTGGCCGCGTGGGGAGCACCGATAAGGGATCGGGGCGCCACATACCCCCTCCCTCAGCTCCATGCCGTTACCTGGAGCGCCCGACCAGAGGCATTCCTCCCGTCTGGACAGGGCGTCAGCATTCCCGTGGAGCTTCCCGGCCCGATGTTCCACCCTGAAGCGAAAACACTGTAGCCCCAGAAACCACCTAGTGACACGGGCATTACTATCTTTATTCACTGCCATCCATTTGAGTGGGGCATGGTCAGTGACTAGTACAAACTCCCTACCCAGTAAGTAATATCGTAACTTGTCCATCGCCCATTTGACAGCTAGGCACTCCTTTTCTACTGTGGCATAGTTACGTTCATGCTTTAGGAGTTTACGGCTGATGTACGTTACCGGATGCTCGGCCCCCTCCCGGATCTGTGAGAGAACGGCTCCTATCCCCACCGTGGAAGCGTCCGTTTGGAGCACGAAGGTCTGATCGAAGGCCGGGGTCACCAGGACAGGTTCGCTGCAGAGGGCTTGCCTCAGGGTTTCGAAGGCGATGTCAGCTTCTTCCGTCCAGCTGACTCGGTTGCTTCGACTCTTGGAGGTCAGGTCGTGCAGGGGGGCTGCTATGGCGGCAAAATGGGGAATGAACTGACGGTAGTAACCCACTAGGCCCAGGAAGGTTCTTACCTGCTTTTGTGTCTGGGGCTTGGGCCACGTGGCGATGGCTTCCACCTTGGTGGATTGGGGTTTCACACACCCCCTTCCGACGGTGTAGCCTAAGTAATCCGCCTCCTCCAATCCCAAGCGGCATTTGGTTGCGTTAGCCGTCAGGCCTGCCTCCCGGAGGGCCCCCAGCACCGCCTCTAGCCGGCCCAAATGGGTTTCCCAATCCGCACTGTGGACCACTATGTCGTCCAGGTATGCTGCCGCATACTCCTGATGAGGCCGGAGGACCTGGTCCATGAGCCGCTGGAAGGTGGCCGGGGCTCCGTGAACCCCAAACGGTAGGACCCGGTACTGGAAGAGGCCATCCGGCGTCACGAAGGCAGTCTTCTCCTTGGCCTGGGGGGTAAGGGGAACCTGCCAATACCCGCGGGTGAGGTCCAACGTGCTGAGGAATCGAGCCGGTCCCAGCCGCTCGATCAGCTCGTCCACCCTGGGCATGGGGTAAGCATCAAACCGTGAGATTTCGTTTAGTTTCCGAAAATCATTGCAAAACCTCAGGCTACCGTCGGGTTTGGGTACAATGACTATGGGGCTGCTCCACGAGCTGCGGGACTCTTCAATGACACCCATCTCCAACATCCGCCTGACCTCTTCCCGAATTGTATCCCGCTGGGCCTCGGGGATCCGGTACGGCCTCAGCCTAACCTTCTTCCCGGGTTCTGTGGCGATGTGGTGGGCTATGATGGAGGTCCGGCCGGGGAGCTTCGAGAACACATCCCGATTCCGTTCCAGGAGTTCTCGGAGATCTTGGATCTGGCGGCCCGTCAGCTGCGTTCCCAGCGTTACCTCGGGGGTGCCCTGTGGGGAGACGTGGGCAGAGAGGGCCTGGGCCGGCGGTTGTTCAGCCTCATACCACCGTTTTAACAAATTTATGTGGTATATTTGGGTGTGACGGCGGCGTCCCGGTTGGCTGACTTTGTAGTTGACGGGCCCGGTTTTCGCAACCACTTCGTAGGGCCCGTGCCATTTAGCCAAAAATTTACACTCATGGGTGGGGACCAAGACCATCACCTTATCGCCCGGCTGAAATTCTCTCACCTGTGCTCCGCGATTGTATACCCGTGCCTGGGCCAGCTGCGCCTGCCGCATGTTTTCCCGGACCATGGGCCAGATCCGGGCCATCCTTTGGTGCATCTGCTCCACGTGCTCGATGACCGTGCTATGTCGCGAAGGTTGCCGCTCCCATGTCTCCTTGGCCAGGTCCAACAGCCCTCGGGGTCGCCGCCCATACAGCAGCTCAAATGGTGAGAACCCTGTCGACGCCTGAGGTACCTCACGAATGGCAAACATAAGGTAGGGTAACAGCTGGTCCCAGTCTGTACCGTCTATTTCAATCATCTTTCTCATCATTTGTTTCAAGGTGTGGTTGAACCGCTCAACCAGACCGTCGGTCTGTGGGTGATAAACGGACGTCCTCACCTGCTTCACCTTCAGCAGGTGGCACATCGCCTTCAACACGGTGGACATAAAGCAGGACCCCTGGTCCGTGAGTATCTCCGCCGCGATACCCACCCGGCTGAACAGCAGGAACAGTTCTCGGGCCACCGCTTTCCCAGTGGCAGTCCGCAACGGAATGGCTTCTGGGAACCGGGTAGCGTAGTCCAGGATAACCAGGATATATCGGTGCCCTCGGCCGGACCTTGGAAGGGGGCCCACGATGTCCATGGCGATGCGGTGGAAGGGGACCTCTATGATGGGTAGAGGGATCAGGGGGTTTTTATACTTCACCTTGGGGCTATGGAGCTGGCACTCTGCGCAGTGGCGACAGTACTCTTCGACGGCCCTCTTCACTCCCGGCCAGTAGAACCGGCCGATGATGCGCTCATATGTCTTCTCTGCTCCCAAGTGGCCCCCCAGGAGGTGGGTGTGGGCGAGGTACAGGACCTTTGAAATGTAAGGCTTGGGGACTAGCAGCTGGTTAGCGGTCTCTTCCTTGACCTGGGACACCCGATATAACAACCCCTGCTCAATCATAAAATATGGTTTGGTGGTGGCACTCACCCCGGGTCGCAGCTTCCCATCGACCTCCTGGACGTCCCTCCAGGCCTGCGTCAAGTTGGGATCCTGCAGCTGCGCTGTTCCGAAGCGCCCCTGTCCCCCGGTCCGGCTCCCGGGCTGTGGGCCAAACTCGGTGAAGGTCTCCTCCGACCCCACCTCCTCCAGGCCGCCGGGGTTCTCGGCTACGGCCTCTGATGCGGTGGCGGTGGTCTCCTTAGCACTGGCGGGTGGCTGCCCCCCTTCCATCACAGCATCCGTCGGCTCGGCCGGGTCTTCCCCCGAGAGGCCCGCGCAGGCCGGTTGAGCACCCCCTGCTGTGTGCTGGGGCCGCCTCTTCTGGGGTCTGCGCCTGCCCTCGGGTTCGAGGTTCGCCGGGGACTCCTTCCAGTACCTGTCAAACACGGCACAGTCCCGGCCCACCAGTACAGGGACAGGCAGGTTCTCTACGACTCCTGCCCGGACGGCCACCGAGCCTCGGGGGGTGGTCATCACAATGTCAGCCGTGAAATATTGCTTAGTGTCCCCGTGGATGCAGGCCACGGCGATTGCCTTACCTCGGGAGGGCCCCGCAAACTCCGGCCGGATGAGGGTCACCATACTGCCGGAGTCAAGTAAGGCCTCGGTATCCCGTCCGCCGATCTTTACCGGAAGTGTTGGGGCTCTGGCCCCCTCATGTGCCCAGCAGGTGGTGATGTACCGGCATGGGAACACTGGGTGCTCCGACGTATCTGCGGTGGGCATGGGCTCATCCCGGTCGGGGCAATCCCGGGCAAGATGACCTTCCCTTCCACATGTATAGCACCTGCGTCTTTCCGAGGGTCCCCTAGGGGGCGCTGTCGGGTGCCCGAACCGTCGCGGCTCCAGGGGTTCAGCCATTCTCCGGGCAGGGCCTTTCTCCAATCTGGATCCCCCGGTTGTCCCCCTTCCTGTGTCGGGCCGGCTGGTCCGCAGCATCTCCTGCGTGACCTGGTGATTTTCCAACAGGGCAATCAACAGTTCTAGCGTTCGGGGGCCCTGTTGGGCAACATACCTCTTCGCGTCAGGGGGCAGGGCCCGGACGCACCGGTCCAGCACCACTCGATCCAATAGGGCGGGGCCATCTCCTTCTACCAGCCAGCTCCGGGTGATGCGGCTCAGGGCGGCTACTTGGGCTCTCGCTGGCTGGCCGGGGTTGTAGGCCCACTGGTGGAAGCGCTGGGCTTTGGCGGCTAAGCTATAGCCATACTGAGCCAGAATGGCCGCTTTGAGGTTGCTGTAGTTCGCTGCCTCCGCATCGGTTAGGTCCCGGCAGGCTTTCTGGGCCTCCCCGATCAGAAACGGTGCCAAGATGCCCCCCCAGTCTCCCCGGGCCCAGCCTTCTCGGTGGGCGGTACGCTCAAACAGCTCGAGGTAGGCTTCTACATCATCCTCTGGAGTCATTTTCGTCAATACGTCCCGCGGCTTCAGTCTGTTCTCTGATGTGCGGGTGACCAGGGCCGCCATGGCTGCCTCTAGTGTCTTCTGTGTCTGCAGCACAGCTTTGATAGCCTCCTCCATTTTTTTTTTTTTTTTTTTTTTTTTTTAAAGAGCTGGTTTCTACCTGGTTCCGTCCACTCGTAGCGTGGAGTTAGAGTGCCCGCATTCTCCACCAATTGTGGCCTCTCTCAGCCCGCGGGGGGTGTGGTTTGAGTGGCGGAAACCCAGAATAACCAGATCAGTGAGACGGAGGTGGTGGTTAACAAAAAACAGTTCCTTTAATTGTCGTAATGAGTGGGGGCAGGGGTAGGGGGAGCCAAAACCAAATAAAACTTCTTCCCGGTCGGGGTATCTGCGCTCCACTCCAAGCCTTCACACGTCTTCCTGGAGAGAAAAACGAAACACATAAGTCAGGGGGGGGGGACAGGGCGTGGCCCGTCAGGTCTGGGTCTGGTTCCTTCCTCCGGGCGTCGGCTGGGACCCTCCAGTCCACAGAGGGGTGTGGTCGAGAAGGCCTCCCTCCCCAGTGCGGTAGCGCTCCAGCTTTCCCCCAGCTCCAGGTCTGAGTGGTCTCGGTCGTCGCCCCCTCCGGTCACACGGTCCACTTGGAGCACGGGTATTCTGTCCCCGTTACACTTCTCAGTCGGTCACACGGTTTCTCGGTACTGTGCGTGCTGGCCCACGGCCACTTACGGTCTCTGGTTCCGGGGTGGAGAGTCCTCGTGTAGCTCCCAAGAAAGCCTCAGCAACTCTCCCATTCCTCAGATTGTGCGGGTCTATAAGCCTCCCGGCTCATCAGGGTAGGCAGCTTCAGGTGGGCGCCGGCAGCCAATCTATCAAAGCAGCTGCAGGTGTGCAGCAGAGTGGAAAATTCCACCTACCTTCCCTCTGCTGCAGCCCTGTCCATGGTGCTGCATGGTCTCACCTCATTTGGTCCACCCGGTGCTGTCCAGGGTCCTGAACGTCTCCAGACAGTGGTTTGGTAAGTAATGTCCCCTCACGACTTTTCCCAGCGGCCGCCGGTGTCGATGGGCTCGGCCGTCCTGGTGGCCGCGTGGGGAGCACCGATAAGGGATCGGGGCGCCACAGTGTGTGTGTGTGTGCGGGTGCATGTGTGTGTATGTGTTTGTGCATGCATGTCTGCATGTGTGTGTGAGTGTGTGTGTGTGTGTGTGTGTGCAGGTCCATGTGTGTGTGTGTGTGTGTGTGAGTGTGTGTGTGTGGGTGCATGTGTGTTTGTGCAAGCGTGTCTGCATGTGTGTGTGTGTGTGTGTGTGTGTGGCACTCTGTCCCTGTCTCTCACTGCCCGTGTTGCTCTTGCCAGCCTCTCCATGTATGCAGTGATGTCATCCCCACACACGCGGCAGTCACATGATGTCATCTGACTGGACCAGGAACTAACTGCTCCTGCTGATCTCACTTTCAGAGCGTGTGAGAGTGAGAGAGTGCGGGAGAGAGAGAGCGAGAGCGAGAGAGCAAGAGAGAGAGCGAGCTGGAAGTATGGAGGGAGGGAGTGGTTAGTCCCCCCTGTATCTCACCCGCCTCGGCATACCAAGTATTGTTTTCCTTTTATGGTAAACGACAGAAAAAAGCGACAGAAGAGGAAAAGGAGAAGTCTCCTCTCTGCTGGGGAAGAGAGTCAGCAGGGGGGACTAGGGGTGTGGGTGGGGGGGGGGGGGGGGGCGAGGGGTGTGTGTGTGTGGGGGGGGGGGGGGGGGGGCGGCGCGGGAGGGGCACGGGTCTGGCCTCTCACCCACATAGTACTGGCTGAGCTGAATGAGTTTAAGAAATGAACCCTGCACTCATACGGTGACAGGGGCGGTGGGGGGGGGGGGTGGGGGCAGGGCTGTGGAAGGGATCACCGTGGCAACCAGAGGTCATTGTGACCTCAAAGGTGCTGGATACAACTGAACTGCAGGAAGCTGATCAAACATCCATTTCCTGTTGTTCCTTGCTACACCCTCTTGCCCTGACCCTTTGTCTTACCGACTGGGTTTCAGTAGATTAGCCCTGCATTTCTGAGAAATGGTTTGTGAATAATGCACTAACAACAGGAGTGTTTTTTCATGCCTATTCATAGATCATGAATCCCGCATTTATTATTATTTATTTTTTGGAAGTGGCATTCCAGTGTGGTGTTATTTATCTGAAAGCATGGGTTCTGGCTGCTGAAATCTGCAGAGAGATTATCCCTGGAGTCTCATATAATTGTTACTTTATTTTAAAGCCTTTCGATGCCAGTAAATAACCTTGAAATTACTGACAAGTTGAACAGAAATGATTACAGTTTGGTATTTAGCCAATGCTCTTATCCAGAGCAGCTTCTGAAGAGTTAAGGCATTTTACCCATGCCGGTTTGGCCCCATTTAGTTTTGCCTGGCGCACAGCTGTGTTCAGTGAGCCTGCTCGCTATGTTCAGTTATGCTGCACAGCCTCAGCCCCTGTGTTCAGTAATGCTGCACAGGCTGAGCCTGGTCACCATGTTCAGTAATGCTGCACAGGCTGAGCCTGGTCACTGTGTTCAGTTATGCTGCTCAGGCTGATTCCCTGTGTTCAGTAATGCTGCACAGGCTGAGCCTGGTCACTGTGTTCAGTAATGCTGCACAGGCTGAGCCTGGTCACCGTGTTCAGTTATGCTGCACAGGCTGAGCCTGGTCACTGTGTTCAGTTATGCTGCACAGGCTGAGCCTGGTCACCGTGTTCAGTTATGCTGCACAGGCTGAGCCTGGTCACCGTGTTCAGTAATGCTGCACAGGCTGAGCCTGGTCACCGTGTTCAGTTATGCTGCTCAGATGGCGGTCTGAGCGGAAAGCGGAGTGTCATGGTGACGGGAACAGCAGGGCGGCCGGCCGCCCGCCAGACTCGTTTTGTGTTTTTTTTTTCTTTTTTTCCTTTATTTCCCGCTGTTGTGCCGCGTGTCTGGGGGGAGCGCCCGGAGGAACGCAGGGAGCGCGGAACCCGAGCGCCAGATTCCCGCCGCGCATTCTTCACATGTCATTCCCTCCCACACGCCACACCCCACTCCCCACACGCCAAAACCCCACACGCCACACCCCACTCCCCACACGCCAAACCCCACACGCCACACCCCACTCCCCACACGCCAAACCCCACACGCCACACCCCACTCCCCACACGCCACACCCCACTCCCCACACGCCAAAACCCACACGCCACACCCCACTCCCCACACGCCAAACCCCACACGCCACACCCCACTCCCCACACGCCAAAACCCCACACGCCACACCCCACTCCCCACACGCCAAACCCCACACGCCACACCCCACTCCCCACACGCCAAACCCCACACGCCACACCCCACTCCCCACACGCCAAACCCCACACGCCACACCCCACTCCCCACACGCCACACCCCACTCCCCACACGCCAAACCCCACACGCCACACCCCACTCCCCACACGCCACACCCCACACGCCACACCCCACTCCCCACACGCCAAACCCCACACCCCACACCCCACTCCCCACACGCCAAACCCCATACGCCACACACCAAACGCCACACACCACATCCCACTCCCCACACCCCACACGCCAAACCCCACACGCCACACACCAAACCCCACACACCACACACCACACCCCACACGCCACACACCAAACCCCACACACCACACCCCACACGCCACACACCAAACCCCACACACCACACGCCACACACCAAACCCCACACACCACACCCCACACACCACACCCCACTCCCCACACCCCACACGCCAAACCCCACACGCCACACACCACACCCCACTCCCCACACCCCACACGCCAAACCCCACACACCACACGCCACACACCAAACCCCACACCCCACACGCCACACACCAAACGCCACATCCCACACGCCACACACCACACCCCACTCCCCACACCCCACACCCCACACGCCACACACCACACCCCACACGCCAAACCCCACACGCCACACCCCACACGCCACACCCCAAACCCCACACGCCACACCCCACATGCCACACACCACACGCCAAACGCCACACCCCACACGCCAAACCCCACACACCACACCCCACATGCCACACACCAAACCCCACACCCCACACGCCACACACCAAACCCCACACACCACACCCCACACGCCACACACCACACCCCACTCCCCACACGCCAAACCCCACACGCCACACCCTACACTCCACACACCACACCCCACTCCCCACACCCCACACGCCAAACCCCACACGCCACACACCAAACCCCACACACCACACCCCACACGCCACACACCACACCCCACACCCCAAACCCCACACGCCACACCCCACATGCCACACACCACTCCCCAAACCCCACATCCCACACCCCAAACCCCACACACCACACACCACACGCCACACCCCAAACCCCACATGCCAAACCCCACACACCACACCCCACACCCCACATGCCACACCCCACACCCCAAACCCCACACGCCACACACCACACCCCAAACCCCACATGCCACATGCCACACCCCACACCCCAAACCCCACACGCCACACGCCACACACCACACCCCAAATCCCACACGCCACACCTCACACCCGACACGCCACACCCCAAACCCCACACGCCACACCCCACACGCCACACCCCAAACCCCACACGCCACACCTCACACCCCACACGCCACACCTCACACGCCACACCCCAAACCCCACACCCCACACCCCACACCCCAAACCCCACACGCCACACCTCACATCCCACGCGCCACACCCCAAACCGCACACCCCACATGCCACACACCTGCCTGCCTGCCTGCCTGTCTGTTTGTCTGTCTGTTATATTTTTTGTCCCTTTCAGTAAAACAGCAGTTCCTGGCTGCAGAGTCCAGTTAGCTCACTGATTGGTTTGAAGGCCTTTGATCTTCTTTGTACAGGTGGTTGAATTTTAGGCTGTTTTTCTCTCTGGTGTCGTTGGTTTAGGATGTGCTGTACTCCAGTGTGGTGTTCAATGCGGTGAAGCAGAATGTGTTCCCCTGGGTGTTTTTCTGGAATGCTGTAATGCTGACTTTGGGTTTACCCCTGGGCCTGTCACTCCAGGTCCTGCTGACCTCGCTCAGTAGAACCATTGCCAATTTTTTTTTATAACGCTGAAGTTTTGAGATCCCAGGTGATGAATAGGATCCTCGTCTTCGTCCTCATTCCTGAAATAACTTTCTGTCGCCAGTTTTCACACCTGATTTTTACTTCTTTTTTTTTTTTTTTTAGGCCGTGGATTTTACCCCCGTGTGCCAGCTTCGGGACACTATTGCCCCCCCCCCCCCCCCATAGTGGAGCATTTCCACTAACAGCAGCACTGAGGCCAGGGAGCTGGTGGAGCAGCTCAGACCCGAGG